>NW_020769370.1:5071168-5186963 GCF_900518735.1 Pseudonaja textilis
ACTGCTGCTGTGCATTCTGCTTGGGGGTTTGTCCCCAAACACTAACAAATAGGACTTTCTAGTTCTGTGTGACTACCCACTCATGTTGCTCACTGAATCCCCCAAAGGTAAATCAACTTTGGGAGACATCATGTTACAATGGTAAGGTTTCCTGTGCAAATAGGGAATTTCTTTCTTTCAATTTATATAGTGCCTCCTCAAGGTGACTGGCTGGCCAAAAGAATTTAAGATAACAGTATAAAAGGAAAAACATTCAGCACACAATTAAAACAAAAAAGAACAATTGAGGATAATTCCTCCATAAGAATGACAAAACATATGAGTTCCATCAATTTTGTGACTCACATGCTGGATAGAAGAGCCAAGTCTTAAGTGTTCTCCATAAAGCTACCGGGATTGGGACCATTTTAATATCAGGTGGTCCAGGGTTCCAAAAAAGGCACATTTCCTGGGTCCTACTAAATAGCATTCTTCAATTAATAGGCCCTAGATCACACCCTGCCTGCTGGATCTAGTGAGGCAAGTAGAAACAATCAGAAAGAGATGGTCTCTCAAATGTCCTGGCCCCATTTCATTAAATATTTTTAGATGATCATCTACACCTTAACTTTTACCTAGAAGTCTCTTGGGAACTTATGCGACTTGTGAAACAAAGATGTAACAGATGTGGCTGCTTAGGCACTTATAGGTGTTTCTCATTTTATTAAATTTATATCCCACCTTTACTGTTTTCTTTATAAACAACCCAAGGCAGTGAACATATCTAGTGCTCCTTCTCTCTCCTATTTCCCGTACAATACCACTACTATGAGATGAGTTGGGCTGTGGAAGAATGACTGGCTCAAGGTTATCCATCTAGGTTTCATGTTTAAAGTCAGACTTGAACTCAGGTCTCCTGGTTTCTAGCCTGGTGCCTTACCCACTAGACCAAACTAGGTTAACACCTATTATTGCATGTACAGCCACATTCTGGACCAATTGTCCCTTCTAAATGTTTTTCAAGGGTAACCTCAGTAATCCATTCAGGAGGTGACTAAAGCTTGTGCAGTGCCTTCTGATCCATGAAACAGCACAATTGAAGCACAGGTATACACATATGCTCCTATTCCTTAAGTTGTAAGTCTAAGAGGACCTCAAATTGTCCACTGGCTTTATCTGCCATAGTACAACTCCACCCAGAACTAAATATAGAATATCATCAAATCCAGGGTGATCTTCAAACCAAAGCTCCTTAATCTTACTAGGGTTGCATTTTTTGCTTCTAAATCACACCCCCACAGCCTCTAAACATTGGGCAGAACTTTCACAGTATTGTGTGGTTGACCTGAGGTGAGGATTTACAACCAGATATCATCTGCATATTATGTTATTTCATCTTGCACCATCAAATGATCATCTCTAGCAACTTCATGTAGATGTTAAAACAGGACTGGAAGAGCATCAAGCCCTTTGGTCTCCTACAAAAGGTGGAGGGCTATGAGATGGGTTTCTCCCCCCCCCACCAGCATTGACTATGACTTACCCTGAAGAAAAAATTAGTGTAAAGCAGGGCAATGCCCCTACCTTAGTAACAGCTCTATATCATGATGGACTTTCCAAATGATACTGCAAAAATGGCTGTAGTTTGCTTTGTTAGGGAGCTATGCAGTCATGCAAGAAGATATATGATTTAGTAAGATTTGTATGCTGCCTCAGTCTGATTCTAGGCAATTTCAGTACAGTAAGATACTGTATAGAGCAAAGATAACAATAAAACATTAATAAAAGCATAATCTTTTTTTTCCTTAATTATTTTTATTTTTTATATATGGTAAATACATTCCATTTCAACTGTGTGTCGATTAGGTACATATTTAGTGTGCTTACAGTTTATGATTAATACTCTCCTTATCAATAAACAATATAGCAATAATCACATTTTCATATAAGTCATATTCAATATATCTATTGTTAATAATCTTCTCTTATTGCTTTATATATTCATCTAATCCATTTTAATGTATTTTGTTTTCTAACCATTGATAACATAAATCCCATACCATGTAATATTCAGATTCTTCTTTTCCTTTAATTTCCAATGTTAATCTATTCCTTTCTGCACATTCAAATATTTTCTCAATTACTTTTCCCTCTATCAGTATCTTATCACTTTTCCAATTCTCAGCAAATACAATTCTAGCTGCTGTTAAAACATGTATGATTAAATATGTTTTTCTTTACTGTAACCTTCAGGTACCTTTCCTAATAAAAATATTTCAGGTTTCAAATCTATGTGTTGCTTTATCATTTTTTCCAACCATGTGTATATTTTTGTCCAATACTGTTTAGCTTCTATGCAAATCCACCATATATGGTAGTATGTTCCTGGTGTTTGATGACACTTCCAGCATTTGGTTGATTTATCTTTAAACATTTTCGCTAATTTTGCTGGTGCTAAGTGCCATCTGTAAAACATCCTATACAAATGTTCTTTATATGCTGTCGATATAGTTAATTTATAGTTTCTATCCCATAATTTCTGCCATTTATCTAATTCTATGGTATATCCAAAATTGTTTTCCCATGCTATCATTGTTTCTTTAACTTGTTCCTCTTCTAATTTAACAACTAGTAAATAACAGTATAGTCTTTTAATCAGCTTATCTTCTATTCCTGTTAATATTTTATCCAATTCTGTCAACTCCTTATTAATCCCTTCAGCTTTAATGTCTTTTTCATACCTTGATTGTATTTGCGTATATGAATACCAATGCATTTCTAACCTTTGTTCATTCAATTCTTGTTTTGTTTTGAGCTCACCCTTTTCATTTAATATATCTTTATATTTGGAAATACTTCCCATTTTACAGACATTTGGATATATAAGTGCTTCCATCATTGATAACCAGACTGGTATCTTCATATACTGTTATTCCCTAGTTTTTCCCCACACACATAGTAATGCATCCCTGACCCTATGCCTTTGAAAATACCCATGTGTTTTGCTTCTTCCATACCACAAAAATGCATGCCACCCAATTTGTAAATCATGTCCTTCCAAGGTTAATAACCTTGTATTCCTCAATGTTGTCCATTCTTTCATCCATGTTAATGCCATGGCCTGGTAATATATTTCCCAATTAGGCAGCCCAAATCCTCCTCTAGTTCTAGCATCCTATAACATTTTAACATTAATTCTTGCTTTCTTCCCTTGCCATATATATTTCAATCCCATTTTATTAATATCTTCAAAATATTTTTCTCTAATTTTATCAGAATTGTTTGAAACAAATTCAACACTTTGGGTAATATGTTCATCTTAATCACCGCTATTCTTCGTATTAATGATAAATGCATATTACCTCATTTTTCTAACTCTGTCTTAATTTGTTGTTTCAATTTATAATTATCTTCTTTAATTGTTCCACATCTTGCCATCAGCTAAATTCCTAAGTATTTAACTTCCTATACAATCTGAATATCTATACTCTTTGTCAATTCTTTTTTTGTTTCTCTGTCATATTTTTCATCAATATCTTAGTTTTCCCTTTATTTATTTTTAATCCAGCCATTTTCCCATAATCCTCTATTCTGTTTATCAGCTTAGGTCTTGTTCCTAGAGGTGCTTCTAATATAAAAACTAAATCATCTGTGAATGCCTGTAATTTATACTCCTCTTATCTTATTTCCATCCCTTTTATCTCCTTATTTTTCCTAATAGCTCTATTTAATACTTCTAAAGTTAATACAAACAATAATGGCGAAAAAACCCACCTTGTCTTGTTCCTTTCTCAATGTGAATTTTCTCTGTCAGTTCTCCATTAACGAATACCTTTGCATATTGTTTATAGTATATTGTCTTAATCATATTAATGAACCTTTCCTCAAACTCCATTAATTCCATTTCCTCCATTTGTGTTAACATAAATTGCCAGTTCACGTTATCAAAAGCTTTCTCTGTGTCTTGGAATATCAATGCCATCTGCTTTTCTGGATGTGCTTCATAGTATCCCAAAGTGTTTAATTGTTCTCATATTGTCCTTTATTTGTCTCTTAGGCAAGAATCCATTTTGATCTGGATGTAAGAATTGATTTTAATCTTTCAGCCATTATTGACGCAAATATTTTATAGTCCGAGTTCAATAATGATATTGGCCTATAGTTCTTAATCTGTTGTAAATCAATATCCTCTTTTGGTATAAGAGTAATATATGCTTCCATTCATGAATTAGGTATTTTTGCCTTAGTTGGTATCTCATTTGCTACTTCGAATAGTATATCGCTTATTGAGTCCTGTAGGGCTTTATACATTTCTGCTGGCAAGCCATCCAGCCCTGGTGCTTTTCCATTATTTTGTCTTTTAATTGCTTCTGTTATTGTAATTTCCTCCTCTAACATTGTTTGGATTTCTTCTGGCACTTTAGGTAGCTCCATCTTCTTTAGATATTTCTCCTTTCTCCACTTGTTCTTCTTCATATAATTCTCTATAATATTTTTGTATTATTTCTTTTATATCTTCATTTCTATAACATAAATTCTCTTTATCATCCATTAGTCCTTTTTTCAGTCTATACACTAGCCATCTTCCTGCATTTTCAAAAAAGTTCTGTTTAGTATGTTTTATTTTTTGTGCTAGTTCTTCATCAATTATTTCCATTTTGTGTTTTGTTAGGTTCATTTTATTTTGAATTTCTTTTTTTGTGGATTTTTTGGTTGTTCTCCTTCCAGTTTTTTTATTCTTCTCCTAACTTTTTTTTTGTGCCTATCTTTTCTTTCTATTTCTTTTTCCCATGTATATATCCTCTTATATAAGCTTTAGCTGTATCCCATACATTTTGTAGCAAAGCTTCTTAATTTTTGTGCCTTCCTTTCTTCCTTTTTTTTTTGCTCTCATATTTTTATTGAGCTTTTTAACTTTTTGGATACTGTTTTTCACTTTTCCTTTGGATTATACAAAATTATGTTTGTGGAATATATTGGATTAGGTTATAGAAGAACCTGAAGAAAAATCTTTGTGGGAAAGACTCTGTGGATTATAAATTGATTTTATATACAAGAGACAACAATTACAACACTAAAGAATGAAAAAGGACATCAACATCTGCATCATCTTCAGCATCATCCCCCAGTGGGCAAAGATCTATTGACCAGATGATTCAACAAGAAAAGTCAGTGACAATGTAGGCGGAAATTAAGATGATACTTAAAAAGATGCCAGAACAACTTGGAAAGATGGATGAAAAAATAGGGAAGATGGAAGAGAAAGTAGGCAATGTAGAAGGGAAAATAGAGATATTCAACAAATGATGATGAAGAATAAGGAAAGGGTGGGGAAAATGGAAGAGAAAACATCTATGATAGAACAAAGAGTAGGAGAAATGGATTTTAGAATAACAAGCTCTGATCAAAGCAAGGAAAAGAAAATTATCATGCTGGAGATGGACAAGGCTGATAATTATTTAAGATTTCAAAATGTTGTAGAAGAACAATATGAGAATCTAGCAGATATAATGGCAGACCTTCTGGCAGTAGTTCTGGACAAAAGAGAAAATGATATCTAATATGGATGAAATCTTCAAAGTTCAGACCAGAAATGGATTGAGACATAAACTACCAAGAGAAGTACATATCAGATTCACAAAGAAAGCTGTAAGAACAGAAATATTAAAAGCTGTGAGAGATGATGCATTAAAATATAAAAGAAAAGAGAAAACAGAGTTGAAACAAATACCAAGATGGGTCAGAGATATGAGAAGAGAATATAAGTCCCTGAGAAAGTGTTTAATTAAAAGGGAAATTAATTTTAGATGGCTGATACCAGAGGGAATAATGGAGACATGGCACGAGCAAAAATACAGATTAGATACAATTGAAAAAGCAGAAGTATTTTATGATCAACATTTTAGAGAATATGAAGGTAAAAAAAGAAGAGAGATGGAAGAAATAAAACTGAGAGAAGAAGCAGCACAAAGGGATGAAAGATGACAACAAGAAGAGGAAAAAGAATGACAAGAGAGAGCAACTAGAGAAGAGAGATTTAAGGAACCAAGGGAGATGAGAATGACTAGAGCAACAATAGCACATAATAAATAAAGACATAGAAGAAGAAATTAAATTAATGACAATTAACATAAATGGATTAAAATCAGCAATTAAAAGGAAAAGAAAATTTAACAAATTAGAGAAATTAAAATTGGATATGATATGCTTGCAAGAAGTACATATTAAAAAACAATATGAGAAAACATTGGACTATCCTAAGATTGGGAGATTATGTACTACATTTGCACAACAAAGTAAAAGAGGAATAGCATTGTATATAAAGGACACTATAAACAAAATAAATTTATCAAGACAATGAGGGGAGAGTATTAATAGTGGAAATATTGATGAATCATAAGCGAACATTATTACTGATAATTTATGCCCCAAATGAAAGTCAAGAATAATTTTATGACAAATTCTAGAAATGGAATATGAAAATATTCATATTATTGGAGATTACAGTGCAATTGTGGATGTTGAAATGGACTATAAAACACAAAAGACAAAAGAACAGAGAAATATTACCAAAACCCTTTTTTAAAATGGCAGAAGAACCAGCAATTCAAGATGCATGGAGAGAAAGTTACCCAGAAAAGAAACAACATACATTTTATTTAAATAGACATTTATCTTGGTCCATATGATGTGGGCAACAACAGAGATAATTATTAATATACAAGATATAAGAATTGAAACAAATAAATGGGCAGATCACAATCCGATTAAAGTAATATGGAAGGGAGAAAAGAAGAAATAATATACCAAGGAACCAGATTGACTATTTTACAATAAACAAAAGATTTAGAAACTCAGTAAAATCAGTAAAGGCATACCCAGATGCAGATGTACCATCCGATCATAATTTACTACTTGTTGAAGTCCAACTGAAATTAAAAAGGATGAAAAACCCAAATCCTCCTAAACCAAGAATTGACAATGACTTCATCATTAAACATGGAGATAAGATAAAAGAAGAACTAGAAATTCATTTAAGAGAAACCAACAACCTATTTTTTCCCTAAGTGCCATCATTCTGCTAAACAAATTCCCTCGACACTGTCAAACTATTTACTAGGTCTGCATTATTATTACTATTAATATTAATCCTTCCATCCTTCCTTTCACCCTCTTCTCCCACATGACTGTATGACTGCAACCTTGACGCTTGTATCCTAATGATTTTTATTGACTGTTTCCTAGTATGATTTGATTGCTTATTGACTATTTGATTGCTTATATGATTATTATTAAGTGTTCTATCTTATGATTCTTGACTCTTGATGAATGCATCTTTCTTTTATGTACACTGAGAGCATATGCACCAAGACAAATTCCCTGTGTGTCCCATCATACTTGGCCAATAAAGTATTCTGTTCTATTCTATTCTATTCTATTCTATTCTATTCTATTCTATTCTATTCTATTCTATTCTATTCTATTCTATTTAATGAAAATGTAGAAGTGCAAACTCAAAACAGAGAGAGGGGTACCACAATAAACAACAGTGGATGATGGATGAAATCCTTCATCTCATGGATAAAAGAAGCTCTTATAAAAACAAAGAAAAATACAATGAGTTGCAGAAAACAATTAGAAGAAAAATTTGACTGCAAAAGAAAAGTGTTTTGCAAAGAGATGCAAAGAAATAGGAGAGAATGTAAGAATGATAATTTCAACTTACATAAAAAGTGAAAGAAACAGCAGGCCTCTACAAAAAGAAAACCAACAACTTAGTTGACAAAGAGGGGGAAATTATCTTGGATGAGGATGAAAAGTTTAAAAGATGGAAAAAATATATAGAAGAACTTTTTCAGGACACTAGGGATGATATTGATATGGGAAGAATAACAACTGGATCAAACATGACTATGGAGGAGGATGAACATGCAATAGAAATAGAAAAAACAAGAAAAGCTACAGGACCTGATGATATCCCAGTAGAAATTTTAAAATTGCTGGAAGACAACGGGAGGAAATTTTTACTGCTGCCTTTCAATTCAATATATGAAACAGGAAAGATAACAAATGATTGGTTAAAGTCAACCTTTGTGACAATCCTCCCAAAAATAAATGCAAAGAAGTGTACCAAATACAGAACAATAAACTTAATGAGTCATGCCCTGAAAATATTCCTGAGAATAATTCAACAAGAATATACAACAAAATTTAGGAGTGTCTAAGTAACACACAATTTGATTTCAGAAACAATCTTGGTACATGAGATGCCCTATTCAGCATTCACATTCTTGTACAGCATTGTAGATATGTCAATCACAGTGTTTATATGTGCCTAATTGATTTTGAAAAAGCATTTGATAAAAGAAGACACAGCAGACTATTAAACATCCTGAAACAAGTGGGACTAGATAACGAAGACATCAAAATAATAAAGAATCTATACTGGCATCAGGTAGCAAATGGGCCGAAAATACTCAGATGATGCAGAAATATGAAGAGGGGTCAGACAGATCTGTATCCTGTCTCCGCTGCTGTTTAATATATACTCTGAGTCAATTTTCAACGAAGCACTGGAAAACATCAATGTTGGCCTAAAAATATTTTTACAACCAAATACAACAAATAAAAATCATCTTTCAATTATACCGTGTGTTGTCTGGGTACATCTTTTTTGTGCACATTATATATATATACATTTCTGATTAATTTTACATTCATGTTAATCAACATTGTGTAACATCAAAATATATCATTGTTACGATATCATTAGGTTTTTAATATCTATCTTTGAGAGCATACTAAATATATTCATATTATAACTTATTTAAAGTAATGTTTCAATACATCATTTATATAATATCCTTTAATGTCTTGCTCTACTTTCTAACTATCCATAGGATAAATCCCATATCCTATAATAGTCCCTTTCTTCTTGCTCTCTAATTGCCATTGTTAACCTACTCATTTATGCACACTCCATTATTTTCTTAATCACTTCCTCCTCTAACGGAATTTTCTCATTTTTCCAATTCTGTGCAAATACAATTCTAGCTGCTGTTAATACTTGGATAATCAGATATGTTATTTCTCTACTGTATTTTTCAGGTAGTATCCCTGATAAAAATATTTCAGGCTTTACGTCTATGTGTTGTTTCATCATTTTTTCCAATCATGTGTTGATTTTAGTCCAATATCTTTTAGCTTCTGTACATGTCCACCACATATGGTAATATGATCCCAGGATCTGATGACACTTCCAACATTTTGCTGATTTATCTTTAAACATCTTCACCAATCTTGCTGGGGGAAGGTGCCACCTGTAAAACATCTTATACAGATTTTCTTTGTAGGCTGTTGACATTGTTAGTTTATAATTTCTACCCCATAGTTTTTGCCATTTCTTCAAATCTATCCCATATCCAAAATTTCCTCCCAATGCAATCATTGTTACTTTGACTTATTCTTCCTCTAACTTTACTTCAAGTAAATACTGTAACTATACAATTTTCTTATCATCTTCTCTTCAGGGCCTATTAAGATTTTATCTAGTTCTGTCAATTCTTCATAAAAACCATCTGTCGTAACATCTTTCTCATATCTAGAGTGTATTTGCATACATATATACCAATTCATACCCATCCCTTGTTCATCTAATTCATGTTTTGTTTTGAGTTCACCCTTTTCATTTAAGACATCCTTATATCTAACAATATGTTCTATTCTAAAAACATTTGGCTATACAAATGCCTCCATTGTTGACAACCAAACCGGTATTTTCAAATAAAGTTTTTCCCTTATTTTCTTCCATATTAACAGTAAAAGCATCTCTTACATAATGTCGTTGAAAGTAACCATGTGCCTTGCTCTCCTTGTACCGTAAGGCATGCTTCCCCAATTGTAAATCATGTCCTTCCAATGTCAACAGCCTAGTATTTCTTAGAATAATCCATTCTTTCATCCACATCAATACAGTGGCCTGGTAATATAATTCCTAGTTGGGTAATCAAAAAACCCCTCTCATTCTGGTATCTTGTAGCAATTTTAGTTTAATCCTGCCATATTAATTTCAATACCATCTTATTCAAATCCTCAAAGTATTATTTCCCTAACCTTATTGGGATTGTCTGAAATAGATATAATATTCTTGGCAATATGTTCATTTTAATTGTAGATATTCTCCCTATTAAGGATAATTGTAAATTTTTCAATTTTTCTAAGTCTGTCACAATTTGTTGTTTAAGTCTATAATAATTGTCTGCCTTCAGTGTTTCACATCTCACTGTCAATTGTATCCCCAGATATTTAACTTTGTTTTTCTATTTTTTTCTATCAACTTCTGGCCTGTTACTAATGGTTCTAATATAAAAACCATGTCATCTGCAAATGCTTGTAGCTTGTATTCCTCAGTCCTTATCTTCATTCCCTTCATTTCCTTTTTTCCCCTAATATTTCTGT
The DNA here is from genome assembly GCF_900518735.1 of Pseudonaja textilis. The sequence goes on from NW_020769370.1 coordinate 5,081,606, forward strand.
TCAACACTTCCAGGATCAATACAAACAGTAATGGCAACAGAGGACATCCTTGTCTTGTTCCTTTTTTGATATTAATACTCCTAGTCAAATCTTCATTTATCATTACCTTTGCTGATTGTTTATAGTATAGAGCCTCTATCATTTTAATAAATTTCTCCCCAAAACCCATTTGTTTCATTTGCACCAACTTGAATTGCCAATTAACATTATCAAATACTTCCTGTGCATCCAAGAATATTAATGCCATTTGCTTCTCTGAGTGTGCTTCATAATACTCCAATGTATTCAGTATTGACCTCATATTATCTTTTATTTGCCTCTTAGGTAAAAAGCCATTTTGATCTGTATGTATAAAATGATTCAAATATCTTTTAAGTCTTTCTGCCATTATTGAAGCAAATATTTTGTAATCTGCATTCAACAGGAATATTGGTCTATAATTTTTTTATCTGTTGTAAATCTGAATCTTCTTTTGGTATAAGGATAATATATGCCTCTGTCCAGGGGTGGATTCAACCAGTGTTACTACTGGTTCGGTAACTACATTTTGCTTGTTTTAGGACTGTAACTGTTATGTCCCTGGAACTCTAGGAGTTCCCACTCAGGTCCGTTCACATTGCGGGGGCGGTTTTCCCCCTCGCTCATTGGTTGGTTCTCCCCAGCAGCCAGCTATAAAAGCAGGCTGCGGGGTCCAACCAGTTGCTGATCGCTGCGAGCCAGTTCCAGGCTTGGCAAGCACGGTCAGTCCTTTATTGTTATAATAAAGTATTGTTGCACTAATGCTCTGGTCCAGCCTCTCATTACCCAAACTTAACACTGGCGACGAGGATGGGATGGCTACCAGAAGCACATTGCAACCGCTGAGTCACTAGCCGCCGATCCGCAGCCAGAGAGAACCATCGGCCGGCGATAAGAGCAACGCTGATCCGCAGCCAGAGAGAGCGGTCAGCAAGCAACGAGAGCGAACGCTGATCCGCCGCCAGAGAAAGCGGTCAGTAAGCAACGAGAAGCGAACGCTGATCCGCAGCCAGAGAAAGCGGTCAGCCAGCAACGAAAGTGAGAAGCGTCTGTAGCCGCTTGTTAGCCCAGCTACAGGAAAAGTGAAGCGCTGCGAGCCGCAGCCGCTCGTTTCTTTAGGCGCGAAATTCAAACGGCTGTCATTTGAATTTCAAACCTAAAAAGTACAGCGCGGTGCTGTAAGTCAAGTCACTGACGCCCACACAGGCGCGAATTTCAAAACGCTGCCAACGGCTGGCAGCCTAACCTCGTGTTTAGCCCAGAGAGAGAGAGAGGATTGTGAAAAAGCCTCTCCAGAGCTGAAATCACTTGCCTGCCACAGGCACTAGAAACCTTTTGCTGCTGCCCCAGAGAGATTTTGTCCACAGATTGTACAACCGATTTCCTCACTATGAATTCCAATCCAGTCTTCCCAGCGTTCAAACCAGATGAGGAGAAGTGGGAATCATACAAGAACCACTTTAACCATTACATCGACGCAATTGGGCTGGCTGATGCAGGGGAGCACCGGAAAAAATCATATTTCCTGATCTACTGTGGAGCCATCGTCTTTGACACTGCCACAGCACTCGTGGCTCCACGTGAGTTAAAAAACGTTCCATGGTCTGAACTGTTAGAAATCCTTACTAACCACTATTCTCCCAGACCTTCACAGATTGCCAGGCGATTCACCTTCTGTATGAGGAAGCAATCAGACAGAGACCATCAACCAGTACATGGCCGCCCTCAGGACCGCAGCACTCCATTGTGGATTTGGAACCTACCTGGAGGACATGCTCCTCGATCAACTAGTCTGTGGGGTCAAGGATCTCCACCTCCAAAGGCGCCTACTCGCTAAGAAGGACCTCAACCTCGCACAAGCCGTCGAGGAGGCCCTGGCAGCAGAACTGGCAGCACACTCAGCCACCGAAATCCATGGTCCAACTTCCAAGCTAACGACAGTTCCAGTCCACTCCGAGGAGGTGGTAGTAGAGGAAGCCCCTAGTGATGAAACTGACATCCACCGCCTCACCAACGCCAGGCATCCGCAGGTAGGAGCCAAGCAAGAAAACATCAGTCCACCCAAGCACATCACCCTGTGCCTATCCTGTGGTGGATCCCATCCGAGGGCCGCCTGCAAATTCAAAGGAGCCACCTGCAACATCTGCCACAAAAGGGGGCACATCGCGAGAGTCTGTCAAGCCTCTCAAAACTCGGCACAAAGGCACCCTCCCTTCTCACATTCTGGACCTCAGAGGCAAGTATTGAACTGTCGCACTCACCACCATGCCAAGCACACTTGCCATACCATTAGTAAAATCTCTCTCTCCGTTTTGTTAGAAGGTAAACCGTGTCGCATGGAGGTTGACACAGGGTCAGCGCTCTCAATTATCTCATGGAGCACCCTCAAGAGGCTACAGCCCAGTCTATCAACAAGCCGGCTCCAGAAGTGCCAGTTTAGCCTGAAGGACTACCAGGGGAAGGTCATTCCTGTAATCGGCAGAGGCAAGTTCCTTGTCAATTTTAAAGCTTTCAAAGGTCACCTACCTCTAGTGGTAGTTAACGGCAATCTCCCCACACTCTTGGGGCTCGATTGGTTTCCCCATCTCGGCCTAGGGCTAACAGGAGTCCATGCTGTCTCAACCTCTGACACTGACTCCTTATTCGCTGATTACTCAGATGTATTCAGCGATGAGCTGGGGTGTTATAACGGTACCCCTATCTCATTCTCAGTCGACCCCCAGGCAGTCCCAATCAGGCTAAAACCGCGTAGAGTCCCATTCGCTATTCGGCCAAAACTAGATGCAGAATTGGATAAACTATTAAAACAAGGGGTCATTGAGCCAACAGATTTCGCCAAATGGGAGACGCCCATTGTCACACCCCTCAAAAAAGACGGTAGCCTGAGAATTTGCTCGGACTACAAGACCACAATTAATAAGTTTTTACAAGTTAGCGCTTACCCAGTGCCCGTCATTCAGCATTTATTACACACTTTTGAACCTGGCAGCATTTTTGCCAAATTGGACATGTCTCAAGCGTATCAACAGTTCCCTGTTGACAGCCAAACAGCGGAACTCCAGACCATTGTCACCCACAGGGGTGCTTTCTGGTGCAAGCGTCTCCAATTTGGCGTAAGTGTTGCCCCAGGCATTTTTCAATCCCTCATGGAGCGGATTTTGCAGGGCCTCCCTGGTGTAGTACCCTACTTCGACGACATCTTAGTCTCGGCCAGGGACAGACCCCAACTCTTCCAGAGAGTTCGAGCAGTATTAGAGAGGTTCAGACAGCATGGCCTCAAATTAAAAAAAGAAAAATGTGCCATTGCCACTAGACAGGTGGACTTTCTGGGTTATAAAATTGACGCCTCAGGCATTCACCCCCTGGAGTCCAAGGTTAAGGCAATTCACGAGGCACCCACTCCAACCTCCAAAACTGAACTGCAGGCCTTCTTGGGGCTATTGAACTTTTACGCGTCCTTCCTGCCCCATAAAGCATCAGTGGCAGAACCCCTGCACAGACTGTTGGATAAAAAATCGCCTTGGCACTGGGGTCACAAAGAAGACTCCGCTTTTCGCGCCGTCAAATCACTACTCACGTCAGAGGCGGTCCTTATTCAGTTCGACCCCAACCTTCCATTAGTGCTAGCAGCAGACGCATCCCCTTTTGGAATTGGGGCAGTATTAAGCCACAGGCTTCCCAATGGCTCCAAGGCCCCCATCGCTTTTTTCTCCAGGACGCTCTCTGCAACAGAGCGCAATTATAGCCAGATTGATAAGGAAGCTCTAGCAGCTGTTGCAGCAGTGAAGAAATTTCACGAATTTCTCTTTGGCCACTTTTTTGAGCTGGTCACGGATCATAAGCCTCTCCTGGGTCTACTAGCTGGGGACAAACAGACCCCTCAAGTCCTCTCTCCTAGAATGACGAGATGGACCCTTTTCCTAGCGGCATACTCGTATAGACTCATACACCGCCCAGGTAAAACATTGTCCCACGCAGACGCTCTCAGCCGCTGCCCCTTGCCGGCTCCAGCTGAAGACCCTGCTCCTGTCCACGCTATCTTTGAGGTCACCCAATTGGACCTCCCCATCACTGCCCTTGACATTGCTGCCAAAACCAAGGCAGACAAAACAATCGCCCAGGTACTGGACTGGGTGAGGAGGGGGTGGCCGGGCGGTGATGTTGAAAACAAATTTACACCTTTCAAGACCCGCCTGCAGGAATTGTCCAGTTTGCAGGGCTGTCTGCTGTGGGGCACTCGATTGGTCATCCCGACCTCACTGCGTACCCGAGTTCTGGAGGCGTTGCACGAGGGGCACCCTGGCATCGTCAGAATGAAGGCATTAGCACGCAGCTACGTATGGTGGCCGGGCCTCGACGAGGACATCATCAGATGGGTAAGCTCCTACAATCCCTGCCAGGAATCCCGTCCAGCTCCTCCTATTGCCACCCCTACTAAGTGGGAAAGCGCCAGCACTCCGTGGTCCAGAATTCACATCGACCTAGCCGGCCCATTGCATGGGAAAATGTTCCTAGTGGTCGTGGACTCCTACTCTAAATGGATTGACGTGGCACAACTATCCACGACCACCACACTAGCGATTACTGGCAGGGATTGCAGGAGCTTACCCATCTGATGATGTCCTCGTCGAGGCCCGGCCACCATACGTAGCTGCGTGCTAATGCCTTCATTCTGACGATGCCAGGGTGCCCCTCGTGCAACGCCTCCAGAACTCGCCTGTTTGTAACACACGGGCTGCCTGACTCCATTGTTTCCGACAATGGCCCACAGTTCACATCAGCCGAGTTCAGCCATTTCGCTGCCAACCTGGGCATCCGCCACATCTTCATGGCCCCATTTCATCCTGCCAGTAACGGATTGGCTGAAAGAGCCGTTAGGACCACTAAAGAAGCCCTAGCTAGGTTCAGCAAGGATGACTGGCACCACAAACTCTCGCATTTCCTGATGAGCCAGCACTCAACTCCGTGCTCAGTCACCAATAAGTCCCCAGCTGAGCTCCTGATGGGCAGGCGCCTGAGGACTGTATTGGACAGACTTCACCCACATTACTGCCCTGACTCTCCCCTCGCTTCCACATCGGGGGTTAGACATTTTATCTTACAGGAACCCGTATTCGCGAGGAACTTCGCTGGAGACCCTCTGTGGATCCCGGGCGAGATCGTGGCCATCACCGGACCCAGGTCATATCGAGTCAGACTGGAGGATGGCCAAATATGGAGAAGGCACCTGGACCAGCTGCGAAGGCGTCACAGCACCCTCGTCAGCAGTGACCCAGAATTACAAACCGGAGCAAGGCCTCAGCATCAACCCCACATCAGCATCAATCCCAGTGACCTGCTTACACCAGCAGCCGTTCCAGGGAATCCGGACACGGACAGCGACGTCCAGATGGTGGACCAGTCCGAACCAGTCAACGGGAGCACGCCCCCAGTGACCAGCTCTACGAGTCCCGAGCCAACCCGAACCGAGGGGCGCGTTAGTGACACTCTACCGATTCTGCCTTCCCCTACAGACTCTGAACTGACAGACAACCCACCAGAGCTGCACCGTTCTGGGCGCCAGCATAAACCTCCTGCCTACCTCAAAGACTATGCGTGTTCGCATCTGGGGGGAAGGGGTGTTATGTCCCTGGAACTCTAGGAGTTCCCACTCAGGTCCATTCACATTGCGGGGGCGGTTTTCCCCCTCGCTCATTGGTTGGTTCTCCCCAGCAGCCAGCTATAAAAGCAGGCTGCGGGGTCCAACCAGTTGCTGATCACTGTGAGCCAGTTCCAGGCTTGGCAAGCACGGTCAGTCCTTTATTGTTATAATAAAGTATTGTTGCACTAATGCTCTGGTCCAGCCTCTCATTACCCAAACTTAACAGTAACCACCTTCCCTTTATATCTCAATGGGTCATCTCTTGCTTTCTGTAAAATGTCTGTTTTAATTGACTTTTTGGTGAATCTCACAAGCACCTCTCTAGGCAATTTGTGTCTTATTGCACATCTAGTATAGTCTCAAAATATTTCATCGATTCCATCCAGCATTTTTTCTTTGGGTATCTCCATAGCTTCAGCTAACTGTCAGCTCTGGAATTCATCGCTGCCATAGAGTTGAAGAATGGGGGCGGGGGGGGGTTGATGTAATTGAATAGTTCTTAGAGGAAAAAGATTTAGTTTGAAAGTTCAAGGTTACTGAATGTGTCGCAGCAAATAATTGCAGCTGCAAAGTAATTGGTTCATGTGATTAATGAGGTGTAGAAAGGTGGGTGGGTGTAGGTTGAATTTTATGGGAAGTCTGGAAATGATTTCAGTTCTGAAATTAAACAGACGTTGCCAGTTTTGTTTTTAATAAAGCACTTTGAGATTTTGTCTGTCTCGGAATTACTGATTAAAAAGGGATACATTTTGGAACTCTGACAGTATTTCAGAACTCACTCTTTATTAACGGGGCTGCTGATAGCCCCAGAGACTTTTTTTCTAGTGATGGAGAAAGCTCAAGAATCAGCCAACACTGAAGGTGAGCAGGATGGGGCTTCCCCCACCCCCCACTGGAGCATTAGCTGAATCATTGAGCCCCTCTTTGGAGGAGATGATGGATGCCTTTAGAACTGCAGAAGAGAGAGAGAATTTGGGAGCCAGGTCAAGAAGTTCCAACTTGTGGGGGAGTTGCAAAATGACTTTAAACAGACAGCCTGAGGAAAAATCTTTCCCTAGCCCTCTGTATACAGTAGTGGTTCTCAAAGTGGGTGGTACCGCCCCCCGGGGGGCGGTGGGATGCCTTAGGGGGGTGCTAAGAGGCAAGGGGGCTGGCCTGGGGTGCTAAGAGGAGGCAGAGGGGCGCTAGAGGTGGGCCCCTCGCAGGGCACAATTCAGGGGTGAGAAAAAATCCTGCCCCTGCCGCGTTCAAGGCTAGGCCCTGCAGGATCACCCATTGACTTGTACATTCCAGTGCAAGGGGCTCAATGGGGGTAAGCCTGTGGGGCCTCGCCCCAAATGCAGCATTGGGAAAGGGGAGCAAACCAGAGTGGCTTTGCTGTCCTTTTCAAACATCCTGCAGCTGCCGCATTCAGAGCAAGGTCCCGCAGGATCATCCCCATTGAGCCCCTTGCACCGGAGGGACCTGCCCAAGCAAATCCAAATGGAACAGTGCACCAAGTCAATGGGGTGAGCCTGAAGGAGGGAAAGAGAGAGAATAAAGAGAGAGAAAGAGAGAAGGAAGAAGAGAAAGAGAAAATGGACAGAAAGAAAATGAGACAGACAAAGAAAGGGGGGATTGAAGGAAAGGACAGAAAGAAAAAGAAATAAAGGAGTGAGGGAGCGAGGGAGGAGAAATATAATGAGATATCTATTCTAGTCCAATCACCTGCTCCAGCAGGGTTAGAAGGGAGCATATTTGTGTAAGTGTGTTCTCCTTGTAATTTACCAGTACATTTTCGTTTTGCCTTCTTCAGAATTGGCACTGTAATACATTGGGGAAAAGTATTTTTTTGGGGTGGAGGTCTGGTCCAATGGATCCTGTTTAAAGCTTCAACAAAGTGAGAGCTTCCAAATAGTCTTGGCCATGTTTCGTCCACAAAACTTTTAACTAATAGAAGCCAAAGATGTTGCAATGTGCTGGCAAATATGCTGGCAAAGATGTTTCAATGTGGAAAAGGGCCTCTAAACTATGCCTCATTTCAATCTGATGCAACAGGTCTCTCTCTCTCTCTCTCTCCCCCTCCCTCCCTCCCCCTCCCTCCCCCCTTTTTCTTTGTCCCTTTTTCTTTCTTTCCCTTTTCTCTTTCTTTTCTTCCTTCTTTCTTTCTCTCTTTCTTTTCTCTCTCTTTCCCTCTCCCAGGCTCACCCCATTGATTTGGTGTACCACTCCACTCGGACTTGCTTGGGCAGGTCCCTCCAATGCAGCAGGCTCAATGGGGTGGACCTGCAGGACTGGCACCTAGAATGTGGCAGTGGTGGCATGTTTGAAAACTGGAGCAAAGCCAGGTTCAGTAATTTTTGCTGCAAAGAATCACAAAAGCTTCTGGGCTGTGCACAAGAAGGGACACACATGTCAATGCAATTCAGCAATATAAAATAAAGAAATACAAATAAAACAAATCAACAAGAATTGGCAAAGTATCTCTGATTAGATTCTATTCACTACTAAATCTAATCAGAGATGCTTTGCCGATTCTAGTCCAATGACCTGCTCCAGCAGGGTAAGAAGGCAGTGTGTGTGTGTGTGTGTGTGTGTGCATGGCTGTCAAAACTCCAAAAACAGGTCAAGTAGTTCTGGGGAGGCCAGTCATAAATTAGAACACTTGCTAAGCAACCAACTATTAAGTGAGGACCACTTGTATTTGGTTTGCCAGTCACCAAACTATGCCCACCCAGTCACGTGACCAGCAAGCAATGCCCTCAAATTAGACCACAGCCACAGAAATTGGGATCCCGCCCCTGGGTGGGGGGCATTGAGGATGAGTTTGTAGCACCAAAGGGACAGTGGACTGAAAAAGTTTGTGAACCACTGGTATACAGCAAAGGAGCCAGACTGAAGGGAGGCCCAAACTGAGTCAGAACTCTCTCAAGATGATAACCCCAAGATTTATTTTGGGAGCCCATCAATGGCGGAATTACCACAACAATTCCAGCAATTAAAAGTGGGAAGTTTGGTCTAAAGTCACAACCTGTCTGGCCAAGCTGGAGCCTGACACAACCCATCTTCTCTTATCAAAGTATCGCAAGGGACAAGGAGATTACACAGATGCCAGCTGGAGAGGCCCAGCATGAAAGCCAATGGTGAGAAGAGATGCTGACTACCAGAGGTATGTTGCAAACCCCAAGTCCTACTCCCCACTTTCCAGAAAGAAGGTTACCCCCTGCAGAAAATATCCCTCCAGGTGGGGATTTTATCTGGGCCTGGGGTGGATTCAGTGCCAATGAATGCCAGTACCAACAAAGCCCTGGGTTGAAGGGGATCTGCCCAGACAGCAGACAGCAGGCACTCCCCCTCCAACCAGGCAGGGTGTATCCATCCAGAAAGTATCCATGATATCAATCACTCTGAGACATCTCTCTCCAAGGTTGAATTTATTAGAAACAGATCTGGCATGTCAAAGGCAATTTCCCAAGTGAAATTATTTTCGTGCCTTCCACCTTGTCTCCTCCCTTATCTCCTCCCACTTCTACACTTTATAAATCACGAGCACCAATTAACTGCCACTGGAATTACTTAATACGACATACAGAATAACCTTGAACTTTTCTTTTTCTTTTCTTTTTTAGGAAAGTTTTATTTGGGTTTTCACACATACAAAATACAAGTAAAACATCTTTTTTGAAAATAGCATGGTCCCGGGTTGAACTTCTTTATACAGACACAAAACTCAATTTCATTCTCCTTTTTGTGTTCTATTCCATATCTTATACTATTCTACATTTTCTATATAGTTTTTCCCCCCTTTTTAATTTTTTCAATTTTATTTTGATTATCTCATCTCAATTCAAATCATTATATTTATACTTTTGTCTGTTCTGTTTCAATTTCACATTATCTTTTCTCATTAAACAAATTTTCTCTTGTAGTTACTAATTGGAGTGTGATACCTTTATATCTTTTAATTACATCCATTCAACTCTTATTTAAACTTCAATATATACCTTAAGGTTATGACCTTCAATATAATACATAATACATAACTTCCAATCGAATTCTGCTTGGTACATTCTTATAATACACACTATATTCTTTTTTTAAAAAAAGATTATAAATATATATAAACCCTCATTCCATTCCAATTCAGTTCTATCATTAATAATCATTAAAATCTTAACATCTTTAACACTTCTTTTCAATTAAATATCATACTTCCTTAAAAACACATATAATCTCCATAATTAATTTTTCCCAGACATTCCAATCATACATTGTTTCATATTTTCTAAAATTATTTCTGTTTCTAATATAACAATACTGTCTTATGTCCCTTTGCAGAATCCCTTTTTCCATTAAATTTTCACCCATTATCTCTAAATAGGCCCTGTTTCTCTATATTTTGTTTCTGTCCTTTTTAACTTCTTTTCGTTTCTTTCTTCCCTCTCATCTTCTCCCTCCCCTTTTTGCTCCCTTGTCTCTCTACTTCTAATTCTCTCTTCTGCATTTCCCTCTTCTGTTGTTTTCTGATTTTATACTTATTTTTCACTCTATTTTTTTTTTTGGAGTTGTTTTTCCCAATCTTAAATTTTCCATTCTCTTTCCCCCCCTTTCTTTTTTCCCCTCCATCTAAGATTACTTGTTCATTAAAGATGGCTTCTTCTTTGTCGCACTCTTCTTGTTCTGCAGGCATTTCTTGTTGTTTCTCATAATTCCAAATCTCCATTTCTAAAAACTGAAATACAAAGCCAAAAGAACCTCTCCCTTCTTGTGCATCTTCTTTGTACTTTTTAAGTTCCATTTTCAGTTCTTCTAAAAGTGGAGCCATTTTAAACAGTTTTAAACAACCATCAGATTGATTTTAGTCATTCAAATACAATAACCAAAAATCCAGAAATCATCAAGTAATCCAAATAGTCCCGAGTTATATCTTCTTATTGCTTTTTCCACTTTCTCTTTCTGGGGTTTTTGTTGCGATATTTCAGTTAGAATGTATCTTTTGGAAGTCTTGTTGAGATTTTGCTGTAAGTTCTTTTTAATTCCAGGCAGTCTCCTCCCTTCCAAATCCTGCCCTTTTATTCTTTTTCTCTCCTTTCCTGTTTTCAAAAGCTAACACAGGGGAGGCTAGGGAGTTAGAAGCTGTCATTGATACTGGGTGCTCTAGATGCTTTATCGAGCTTCCTATCATTGAGCAACTGGGCATAAAGACTAACCCACTAAGATGCCCAATCCAATTTGAGCAAGTGGATGGGACATTAATTGGGGGGCCCCCAGCTACCCAAATGACAGAGTTGATTAAGATGGAATTAGGGCCCCATTGCGAACTCATACGCTTTATAGTGGCCCCCAGAACGTCAGAATCAATCATATTGGGACTTGTTTGGCTAGACAAATGGGCCCCTACCATCAAATGGGAGGATGGATTCAGGAAAATCATCATTGAGGTTGGCTCATTGCCCCCCTTTCCCCCACTAAGAAGCCACCAGCCAGCTTGAACCCAAAACCTGAACCAGCAGCCACAGCATCCGACCTTCTCCCAGATACCCCCCAAATACCCAACGAATACAAAGACTCAGCTGAAGCATTCAGTGAAGAGGAATGTAATGTTTTACCTCCACATTGAGCCACTGATTGCGCCATAGAATTAGAACCTGGGGCAAAATTATCAAAACCAAAGATGTATTCCATGACACCTGCTGAAATGACTGAATTAAGAAAATACATTGACAACAATTTGGACCGAGGTTTTATTGAACCTGCCAAATTGAGGTTAGTTGCCCCCATGCTCTTCAAGGAGAAGAAAGATGGTGGGTTGATATCATGTGTGGACTTTAGGATGTAAACGCTGTGTATATCAAAAACATGTACCCTCTCTCCCTTATGAAGGACTTATTAAACCACCTGTCAAAAGGCAAGGTATTTACCAAGCTAGATCTGAGAAATGCTTACTACCGGGTCCACATCAAAGAGGGAGACAAGTGGAAAACTGCTTTTAACTGCCCTTTGGGTAGTTTCAAATTCAGAGTCGTGTGTTTCAGACTTCAGGGGGCTCCTGCGGTATTTATGAAACTCATCAATGAAGTGCTACATCCAGACCTGTACTGGGGGGTCCTTGTCTACCTGAATTACATTCTTATATTCAGCAAAACCATCGAAAAACATGTCAAATTGGTCAGACAAGTCCTGGAAAAACTTCTAGCCACCAAATTATATGTAAAGCTCTCAAAATGCAAATTCCACAAAGTGTCACTGGATTATTTAGGCTACTGAATATCCAACCTGGGAATTGAGATGGATCCTGGAAAGGTGAAAGCCGTGCTGGACTGGCAACCCCCCAAACCCAAAAACAACTTCAAAGTTTTTTGGGTTTTGCCAATTTCTATAGGCAATTCATTTCTTCCTTTGCTGAAGTTGCCCTCCCTTTAATGGAGTTATTGAAAATGGGCCCGTCACCCACCAAACTGAAACCCAGTCAACCTCTGGTCTGTCAGAAAGCTTTTGAAACCTTAAAGCGCATCTTTGCCACTGGGGCCATCCTCCAGTATCCAGACCCGACCAACCCCCCCCCACCCTTTTTGAAACCTTAAAATGCCTCTTTGCCGCTGAGGCCATCCTCCAGCACCTAGACCCAACCAAACCTTTTATTGTCCAAGCTGATGCAAGTGATGTAGCAGTAGCGGCCTGCTAGGAAACGACTCGCCAGTTTTGTTTTTAATAAAGCACTTTGAGATTTTGTCTGTCTCGGAGTTACTGATTAAAAAGGGATACATTTTGGAACCCTGACACTAACATTGTTGTCATGATTTCTGATAAATTTTCTCCTTTTTCCTCCTTTACATTTTGGAATCTTAAGTAGAAATCAGCTCTATCTAATTTCAACACTATCACTGTTTTCCCCTTGTCTTGCTCCACAACAGTCAGCCTATGGTCTATTTCTCCAACTTTTTTCTCTGTCTGGTCTTCCCATTCTTCTATCTTTTGCATTCTTTCTTCATTTTTCATCATCATATTTTCTTTAGATATTAGATGTAAGTCGCAAAACAAATCTCTGCCACTGTATAGTGTCCAAAAAGACAGATCAATGTAATACAGTTCAAGGTCAACATAATCTTTTTCTTTTTCTTCTTCAATTTCCAGCTGTTTAGTTTATTTTAGTATAGCTGCACTTGAATAAACAAAGTCCAGTGCTTAATTCGTATATTTCTTCTAAAACTAAACAGCCTATAAAACCAATTCTTTTGATCTATCTAGCTTTTCTAAAACCTCTAGGTGGCAGTGTTTACTAAACTTCTCTCTTTTAAAGTATTGTAACCAAAGAAGAAAAAAAGTATCCAAAAGAAAAAAAGTCTCTTTTTAACTTTAGCAGCCAAAAGGTAACAAATAGAAAAGAAAAATCCAGAGAAAAGGGGAAAAGTACTCCCTTATTTAGTGTTATTTAAGAAAGTCCAGTTCAGTTAAGAATTAATATTATACTTTAAATACTTTAAATGCCATCCATTAGCTCAGTACAGTTGGACAGTTCAAAGCATGTTTTCTTCACCACTAAGCTCTCTTTTCCTGTCTTCTTATCTTCTTAATATTCTTTTCCCCTTAGGGTGCTCTTTTATTTATTAACGGGAAAAAAATTCAGAAAATCCTCACCCAGATCCAACACACTTTCCTTCCAGCCTTCTTCTGTTCCGGAGCTGTCTTAGCTTCTTAGTGGTTTCAATGGTGGGTTTCCACACCAGCCAGTTTAGGAAGCTTTCTCCAGATCAACCAGGGACTGTGAGATGTCCCTGGGATCAACAGTGTGTGCTCCCCTTGTCCACTGTCTCTTTGGGATAGTTTAGGTCCAATTTGGGATAGTTTAGGTCCAATTCTCTTTGGGATAGTTTAGGTCCAATTTGGACTGTCCAGCTGTGGGATTTCAACAATTTTCGGGAGCCCCCGAAACTGTCATTTTGCTGTGACGTCAGCCCCGCTCAATTCTCTGGCTTCTTTTTTGTGTGTGCAGCAGCTCGACCCCCCGCACTCCATTTTTTTGGGCTCCTGGGCCTCAGGGAAGCCTCCTGGGGGGTGTTGTTGCTCCCAGGAGGCTTCCCTGAGTCCCAGAAAGGCAAAAAATGGAGCACAGGGGGGCCTGTGCAGCAATCCCCCATGGGGCCTTTTTGCCTTTTGGGCCTCAGGGAAGAATCCTGGGTGAAGCACTAAGAGAGCAAGGGGGATCCCAGCACAGCTGATCATTGGAACAGCTGATTGTCAGGAGGAAAAACAAAATTCTGGTTCATCTGAACTGGTAGCTTTTTTTTACTACTGGTTTGGCCAAACAGCAGCATTTTTTACTACCAGTTCACTCGAAATGGGTTGAACCGGTAGAATCCCACTTCTGTATCCCAGCATTCTAAAGGTGCTGGCAGAGGTCATCTCAGAACGACTGTACCTCGTCTTTCAAAAATCCTGGAGCACCAGGGAACTACCAGAGGACTGGAAAAGAGCTGATATGGCTCTCATCTTCAAAAAAGGGGGAAAAAACAGACCCAGGAAACCAATCAGCCTAATATCAATGCCCAGGAAGATACTGGAAAAAATAATTTTTTTAAAAAAACCAGATTTGCCAACATCTAGAAACAAGTAAAGTAACTACTAGCAGTCAGCACAGGTTTGTTAAAAACAGACCAAACCAATCTTATTTCATTCTTCAACATAGCGACTAAATTAGTAGACCAGTGAAGTACTGTGGACTCCAGCAAGACATTTGACAAAGTAGACTGCAACCTACTTCTTGGTAAGTTAGAAAAAAGTGGGATAGATAGCATCACCTCCAGATAGATTTGCAAGTGGCTGACAAACTGTACTCAATGAGTAGTCCTAATGGGTCTAAGTCTACATGGAGGGAAGTAAGCAGTGGGGTGCCACAAGGTTCCATCTTAGGCCCAATACTCTTCAATAACAACTTAGATGAGGGAATAGAAGGGGAACTTACCAAATTTGCAGATGATACTAAGCTGGCAGGAATAGCTAACACCCTAGAAGATAGGCTCAAGATCCAGATGGATCTTTTTTTAAAATATATTTTTCATTTTTTAATTATACATCCATATTGTGTGTGAACAGAATTGGTTCCAGGTATCATTCATATTAATCAAAATCACATTAACAGCATTAGTAATCTCTATCACGTTTATCCAATTTAAGTCATTAGATTTTTTGAATATATATAAGCAAAAAATGCCTAACTCCTCATCTTTATTTTTATCTTCATCTATATCTTTCTTATTCAATCTAAACATTTCTCTATTATATATAAACAAATGTAACTAAATTTCATTCCATATGGATCCAATTCACTCTAACACTGTTAATAGTTTTCTCAAATTTATCAAATTTATATAATCCTCCTTACATTATTTTATCAATTTTTATCCATTTTTTTCAGATTAATTCACAATAACAGTATGAAGAAGTTTAACTAAGTATCATTCATATTAATCCAATTCATGCTAATGTTATTAATAATTTCTATCACATTAATCAAATTTATATAATCTAATATACATAAGCAAACAAATTTTCATTTTCACCTGTGTCTTCCTTGTTCAATCTAAACATTTCTCTATCATACCTAAACTAATTTAACTAAGTTCCATTCATGTTGATCCAGTTGACGCTAACATTGTTAATCTGAAACATACATAAACTTCTAATTTTTCTATTATTTTTATATATTCTATAAGCAATTTATGTTCTAATATTTCCCCTGTCTAATTTTATTTCTGCCTCTCTAGCTTGTAATCAGGCTACTTTAAAGAAGGGCAATTTCCTATCTATCGTCTCTTCTCCGTAATGCTTCAGTTCTTATCTATTTTGAATTTGCCTCCCATGCTCCTCATCTTTATCTTCATCTATCTCTTCTTTGTACACTCAAACCATTTCTCCCAGTACAATCTTATGCTGCCAGTTTCCCCAATTTTCTGCCCATGTCCCAATCTCCTTGTCAAAGCTATCTTTCTGTCTCTGCAATTGTTGGTTTGTCTGTTTTATTTTCTTCAGATTTTCTTGCTTTATCAGCTGATTTGTCAATCCTATTTTTTTGTTCCAACCCTTGATTTCTTTGTGGATATGGCCAATCCATCAGTTCTTTCCATTCCTTTTGCTTGCTGTTTGTCTGGTCTTCCTTTTCTTTGCGTTGTTGCTTTATTTTCTGGTTTAGCTGATCCATTTCCCTTGTTCGTGTTCTATTCGCTGACCTTCATGTTCCATTTCCTCCAATTGTTCAGTTCATGTGCTGTTTGATCTTTATTCTCCATTCTTTGCAAAATGCCCTCCACTTTCTGATCCATTACATTCAAAATATCTTGAAACATCAAGGCCATCTCCTTAAGAAATCCTCTCGTTACCACAGCTGTTCCTTCAACTCCAGCCATAATAGCAATAGGAGTGGAATAAACAATCATGCCTCAATCAAATCCAAAGGCTAAAAAGTCCAATGTCCTAAAGGTATAGTTTAATAAATGAAACTCTCTTTCAGCTTCCCATGCTGCCTTCTTTCCAGCAGATATTTATTTCACTCAGTCTTCATTTCTTATAAAACAAAGTTAGTTATCTGAGTGGGCCAATTCCAGCATTTACTTAATACATAATAATCCAAAATATTTTCCAAGTTCTTTTAAATCTGCTCTGTAATTTTAGTCTTTTTTCTAGTTTCCCAATGTTAAGTTTTCAGGAGTCTAGAAGTCATTTTTCCTTTGGTCAGTAGATGGCGATCTCACCTTATTTTTCAGCATAAGTCTCTTTAAAATTATTTTCTGCTGCTTAAAAAGTTATTTTTAGAATCTCTTCTAGGATTTTTTTCCCCTTTTAACTTTTGTAACTTTTAAAATAAGAATTATCCCACCCAGCGACACAATCTCTGTTTATTGCTCTCTTTGCTCCTGCACTGTCTTGGGTATTCTGGTTAGCCCTGGCTTCATAGTGGCCATGTTAACCACCACTGTTCCTTGTCTTCAGATGAGGAAAATTTGCCAAGTCAGGGGGGAGAGATGTGGCTCTCCTCGACCTCCAAGGCAGTCCCCTTTACTTCACCACCCCTACAGGGTGGCTATGGCTCATCTCAGAGCCCTCTGACCAGGAAAGCTTGGAGTGGGGCCGTGGAGCTCACGGTCCTCGACTCCAATGGCACCAGAAGGATAGCTGGAAGTCTATCCAGATGGATCTTGACAGAATTGAACTATCTAACAAAATGAAATTCAATGTAGAGAAAAATAAAGTTCTACACTTAGGCAAGAAAAACCAAAAGTACACATATAGACTGCGTGAAACCAGACTTAATAGCAGAAACTGTGAGAGGGATTTTGGAGTCTTAGTGGACAACCAGCTAAATATGAGGCAGCAGTATGAGGCGGCAGCCAAAAAAGCCAATGCAAAGTTACATTAACAAAAGGATACAATCAAGATCAAGTGAGGTACTAATAACACTCTATAAAGCCTTAGTAAGCCTACACCTAGAGTATTGCATCCAGTTTTGGTCACCACACTAAAAAAGATGTTGAGGCTCTAGAAAAAGTGCAGAGAAGAGCAACCAGGATGATTAGGGGACTGGAGACTAAACATATAAAGAATGGTTACAGGAACTGGGCTTGGTTAATCTAGTGAAGAGAAGAACTGGGGGAGACATGATAGCTGTGTTCCAATATTTGAGGGGCTTCCACAGAGAAGAAGGGATCAAGTTATTTTCAATCTAAAGCACCTGTAGGCCAGACAATAATGGATGGAAACTGAAAAGGAGAGATTTAACCTGGAAATAAGGAGAAACTTTCTGACAGTGAGAACAATCAACCAATGGAACAGCTTGCCTTCTGAACTTGTGGGAGCTTCATCACTTGAGACTTTCAAAAAGAGAGTGCACTGCCATTTGTCAGAAATGGTGTAGGGTCTCCTGCTTGGGTGTGGGGTTGGACTAGATGACCTACAAGCTTTCCGACAACTCTGTTAATCTGTATCTGTATCCTTATAGAAACATCTTTTCTATCCTGCTCTATGGAGTAGAGAGTTGGTCTCTGACATAAAGACACTTGAAGAGACTAGAAGCATTTGAAATGTGGAATTACAGATGACTGTTACATACATGCTGGGTTGACAAAATCAGAAATGAGGAGATAATAAGTCACCTGGGAAAGCCAAGGGAAATAATCAAAACCATTAAAAATCTAAAGTTAGAACATTTCAAACATGTGATGTGACACCTGGAAAAATACGGCATACTTCACTTAATCCTTCAGGGAAAAATTGAAGGCAAATGAGGTCCTGACAGAAGAACAACACCATGGCTTCAAAATCTAAGGGACTGGTTTGGACAAAACACAGCAGAACTTTTTCATGCAGCTGTTGATAAAAATAGGATCGCCAACATGATCGCCAACATCCAATGATGAATATGGCACAACAACAAGAAGGCAGATTTTATCAAAATCTTTGAAGATCTCCAGGATTCAAGCACCTTTATAGCAGTAGTGGGATTCAAATTTTTTTACTACCTGTTCTGTGGGCATGGCTTGGTGGATGTGGCAGGGAAAGGATACTGTAAAATCTCCAGTCAGAGGTGATATTTGCCGGTACTCTGAACTACTCAAATTTCTGCTACCAGTTCTCCAGAACTGGTCAGAACTTTCTGAATACCACCTCTGCTTTATAGGTATTAATTAGGACCAGGGATGGGATCTGGCTGGTATAACTACCGGTTGTGTCTATTAGTGTCACACACGCATGTGTGAGTCGCATAAGTCGCGTGAGTGCAATTTACAACCTGCTGAGCTGCCCGGACAGCTGAGCAGTGCTGCTTGCAAGTGCTCAGTAGTTGGAAAAGCCCTTTTTTCCTGCTTTTTCAACTGCAGCTGTGTTGTGCAAAGCAGCTGCAGTTGAAAAAGCAGGAAATAAAGGTCAGGTAAGAGCCTGGGCAGGATGGGTGGGTGGGCCACAACAGCAGCAGACATAGAACCGGTTCTATGCCTGCTGCTCTTCAGAACTACCGGTTCCACAGAGGTGGACAGAACCGGTAGAAACCCACCCGATTAGGACCCTGTATTGTACCTTGAAGAAAGCTGGCTGTCAGTGGAGCTCCTGCAACAAAAAGATAAACTGCCTTTAATGGTTTTCACCTGTGAACAAGTGAGCAGCTGATCTTGCACTAACTGAAGTTGATGGTTGTCCAGGGCAATCTCACGTACACCTAATTACAATAGCCCAAATGCAAGGTGAGAACAGAAAATCCCAGACTATACCTGACACTCTATCCAAAGCTAGGCAAAGAATCTTTTGACTCTGACTTGTAGCTTTTGTTACAGCAGCAAATTGCAAATCCAGGAAGTCCCTATATGTCGATCTGCTTCTTCAGTGTAACTCCATCTGGTCTGGTGCCAGCGATGGAAATAGATGAGTTCTGGCCATACAATCTTCCCAGGATTAAAATTGGACCCATTTCTTCCCATCAAGTCCTTTGTAGTGTCCAGACATCAGAAAAGATTAGCTACCTTCCTCCTAATATATAATCATTCTTGTAATGGCAAGGTAGCAGGAAGGTAGAAGGGAGAAAATATACAATAGTCATGCTGGAGTACATACAAGCAAGGTGAATAGAGAGCCTTTCAATTTACTTTATAAAATAATAATTTTGGGAGGGAGAAGTCCTTTTATGACATTGAGATGAAAGGTTGAGGCATTCACTACTGATCAGTTGCTGAATATTGATTGCCAGAGACATTTTCTTTAAATGGAGAGAGTTCAATCTGTTACTGCAGATTCACCACATAGATCGGCCTGTAGTGTCTTGGCCATTAAAGTGGTGAGAACACCTGACTCAAACCAAGTTCATCTAAATTCTGGTGTTAGAAGATCTGTCAATGGAGCTAGAAGTGCTGTAGAATTAGTTATTATTTTCTCCAGTGTTTTTTCATACTTTCAATTTAATCTGGGTCATCTGAACAATCCTTCTTCTAAATATAAATGGCAAATATCAGTGAATGACATTAAAAGAGAATGATTTATCAAATTCATACTTCACAACATTAATTTTACACTCAGCCATTTCTTCTTGCTTTGCAGAGGAGTGATGGCTGGACAGTTTAACTGAATGAAATAGAGCATCCTAGAGTGCTTCAATGCTAGGATCATCACTTTAAAAAGTCTTACTGCATTATCCAAGAACTGGCTTGTTAGGGTTTTTTTTAATCTCAACTTTTCTATCCCAGCAGTTTGAGTTGTCATTCATAGTTATCCTCCCAACAGCCCATTGATTCAAGTTGGTCTGATGGGATAAGTGTAAAAGATCCCCAAAATTAATTTAACAATGTAAATGCAGCTTTAGGCTTTATAATAATCCAATCTGAAAAAGAATTTTTAAAACAAAATTTTGTCAATGCAACACCCATTTTCTAACATTAGAAGCAAGCACAGAATAAGTCACCATGTGTTAGTAAGAACATTTAAGAAGGAAATATTTTGGACATTGGAACCATCATTATAGAAACAAATCTCTCTAGGATACATGTAGAGAGCTGGAATTTGTATTCTTGTAAGCTATATAGCTTCTTCATTATTTTTTTTAAAGTTTTTATTTTTTTAAGACAAACATATACGAACAAAACATAAAAACATAAAAACCATCTTCTATCTTATATACATACAGTGTCAGTTGGTTACAAATCTTTTGTGCTATCCTTTTGTAGTCATTTCTCAATTTATAGAAATGTCCACATTATCAAGCTAACATATGCTTATCAATTAGTAATCATCCATAACCAAACTATTTATTCTATCACTTTATACGAGATATTTCAAATTTTATTTTAAAATTTATGTTATACTTTCATCCAATGGTTATATATGTCTATATTATATTTTATATCTATCTATTAAACCTATTACAAAATCAACAAATCTATTATATTACCATGTCTTTTTGTCCAACCATTGATAAAACAAATCCCATATCATATAAAATGGTTTATCTTCTTGTTTTCTAATTTCAAATGTCAATTTACACATTTTAGCACAGTCCATAATTTTCTTAATAACTTCCTCCTGCATAGGTATTTTATCGTTTTCCCAATTCTTAGCAAACACAATTCTAGCTGCTGTTAAAACATTTACAATCAAATACTTCAATTCTTTATTGTATATTTCCGGTATAATTCCCAATAAAAAAATCTCTGGTTTAAAGGCTATGTGTTGTTTTAGCATTTTTTCCAAGCATCTGTGGATTTTAGTCCAATATTTTTTGTTTGCATCCAAGCTTCTTCATTAATTATTGGTTATCTTTTTGCATATGCCTGTTCTATTCATTTCCCCCTCAATATCAGGGATGATGCTAAGATTGTTGAAAGGCAATACAAAGCATCTTCTTGAACTGTAGAAGGACTGCAGGTTGCTTCTCTTTCACTTTACTTTGGTGAATGAAGAAATCAATACTGACATATTGGTGTGTATTTGTTTTTTTTTTTTAGTGTTTCCTGAATGCTCTGAAATCCTCATACAGAAATTTTGTAGCAAGTTATCAGATGAGGGCAGCCTCATGACTCAGTGGTTAAGATGCTGGGTTTGTCTGCTGGAAAGACGGCATCCAGGTTTGAGACCAGAGTGCCAGCCACAGGATGAGTTCACATACTTGCCCCAGCTCCTGCCAACCTTAGCAGTTTGAATGAATGCAAATGTGAGTCAATAAATACCAGTAGCTGCCACTTTTGTGGGAATGTGCCACATGATTGCAGAAATATCTTCAGACAGTGCTGTTTTAATGGCTTTGAAACAGAGCAACGCCCCTTATAGTCATCAATGTCTAGTGAAGTAAAATCTGCAGGGACTCCTTTATTAGATAATTAAGATGAAATTTTCTGTTAATTTTAATTTTTTATATATAAATCAAAATGGTTGTACTCATTGTTTACAATACCAGTATCCCCCCAAAAAACTCCCAAGGTTTCCTAGCTCCACTCATATTCATGTTATTATGTCTTCACTTTGCTCACCTGAACTAAACCAATCATGACTATGGATTGTTGAATGAGCCACATTCTGGGTTACTGTCAGCCTTCAAGACTCCTTTCTTTTGCTATCTTTTCAGCTGCCATAGTAACGGGGGGAGAGTGAATCAATTGGGTTTTGTGGGGTGGGAAGTGTGCTGGAGGCTTTAGAAAGTGAACTGTATAACTTGGGGAAAACTTTATTGTTTATGCTTACTTGCTTGTTTACTGCGCAACTGCAACTCTTTATCAAACTAGGCCAAGGTCAACGGCCAGATGTCTGCATCACCATCTGAAGAAGCCCCACATGACATTATACACATCTTCGGTTGGATGGACCATTTGAACTATTGTGGGTGGGAACATTGCCATAACTTTATATATGTGATTTCCATGCCTAAATTCTCAGATCTCGAATTCTTTTTTTAAATAAATTTTGTATTCTTTAAGAAACAAAAAATATAAAAATCTCATTTCCATTAACAGTTATTGTGTCATTGAATATACATGTTTCTTGTTTTGTGACTATACATTATTTTTATCCTTATCCTTCACCCATTCGTACCACCTCTCCCATGTCGCATAGTATTCTCGATCCTCTTTGCCTTTCAGTTCCATAGTGAATTTATCTAGTTCAGCACAGTCCATTATTTTTTTAATCAGAACTTCATCTGGTGGTATTTTATCACTCTTCCAATTTTGTGCTAACGTGATTCTTGCTGCAGTTAAGATTTGTACAATAAGGTATCTTTTATCTTTACTCAAATTCCCTTTAATCATACCTAATAAAACTGTTTCGGGTTCCAATTTCAATTTATATTTGTAATCTCAAAAAGCCATCTCTGTATTTTCTTCCAGTATTTTTTGACCTCTATACATTGCCACCACATATGGTTCCTTTCTTTTGTTTGCACTTCCAGCATTCCGGTTTCAAGGTTGGATACATTTTCGCCAGTCGTGCCAGTGCTAAGTGCCATCTACAAAACATTTTATATTGATTTTCTTTGAATGCCGTCAACAAAGTCAGCTTCCAGTTCTCGGTCTAAGTCTTTTCCCACTCATCCAAATTTATATTATGACCCACATTTCTCGCCCAGACAATCATAGGTCCCTTAACAATTTCCTCCTCTAGTTCTACCTCCAGTAAGTAATTATATGTTCATGTTATAAATTTTATATCCTTGCCTGTCAAGATTTGGTCCAATTTTTGTAAATATTTATCTATCCCTAAGCTCCTTTACCTCTTTCTTAAATTTAGTTTGAATTTGCAAATATACCCACCAGTCTAATATTATCCCTTGTTCTTTTAGTTTATCCAGTGTTTTTAATTCCCCCTGTTCATCTATCAATTCCCTTGTATTTGGATATAACACAGCTTCCATAGGTTAGATCCTGTTTGGTCTTTTCAAATAATGTTTTTTTTATTTTATTTTCTCCCATGTTTGTAAAAGTGAGTCCCTTATCAAATGTCTATGGAAATAGGAGTGGATCTTATTCTTTTTATCCCATAGAAAGGCATGCCACCCAATTTAGAGGTCATGACCTTCTATCACCAAAATTCTTTTATTTTTTAAATTTATCCACTCCTTAACCCATAGTAAAATTACTGCTTGATAATATGTTTCCCATTTTGGGAGTCCAAGGCCGCCTCTGGTTCTACTATCTTGTAACGTTTTCAATTTTATTCATGCTTTTCCCCCCATCCATATAAATTTCATTACTGTCCTATCTAATTCCTGAAAAAAATTCTTATCCAATTTTATAGGTATTGTTTGAAAATAGTATAATAGTTTCAGTAGTATGTTCATTTTTATGGCCACTATTCGACCTAATAGTGATAGTTGTAATTTTCCCCAATTGGCCAGGTCTGTCTTTATCTGTAAAAGTAATTTCATATAATTATCCTCTTTTATGGAAGAGCATCTTCCTGTTAACCAAATTCCTAGATATTTAAGTTTTTTAACACTTTGTAATCCCAATTTCCTTTCCAATTCTTTTTTTTGACTTTCTATCAAGTTTTTGGTTATTACTTTTGTTTTATCTTTATTAATTGGTTATTACTTTTGTTTTATCTTTATTAATTTTTAGTCCTGCTACCACCCCATATTCTTCTAATTCTTGAATTAGTTAGGTCCCTGACTCCATTGGATCTTCCACAAAAAACACTAAGTCGTCCGCAAATGCCTGAACTTTATATTCTTCTTTTTTGCTCTTCAGTCCAATTATCTCCTTTCTTTGTCTAATCTGATTTAAAAGTACTTAGATGGTCAAGATAAAAAGCAGAGGCGACATTGGACATCCCTACCTAACACCTTTCATAATCTTAAAGTTTTCAGTAATCTCCCCATTTATAATTACCCTAACTTTTTGGTTCAAATAAATTGTGCCAATCATTTTCTTGAATTTAGATCCAAATCCCATATTTTCGAACTGTTGGATCAAGAACTGCCAGCTGAGATTGTCAAAGGCCTCTGAGCATCCAAGAAAATCAATGCTGCCTGCTTTTCTGGGTGGGCCTCAAGGAATTCTAATACATTTAATATTGTCCTTGTATTGTTCCTTATCTGACTAGAAGGTAGAAAGCTGTTCTGGTCAATATGAATAAGTTCATTTAATATAATTTTTACTTTTTCCGACATTATTGTTGCAATTTTTTTTAAAAAACAAATTTTATTAATTTTCAAAGACAATACACAGACAAACAAAACATAAAACATAAGAACATAGAACATCTTTTCTAAAAACTGCTTAATAAAACAAATAAAACATCTTATTTAAGTACAACATAATTCTAAATTATCACGTTTCCACACACAATGTAATATGCATCTTATATATTCAACTTCATATCTTATTACTCTTTTCCAACTTCTCACTGTTTCTTCCTTTATTTCTGTTGAATTTTATTCATTAAACTTATACTTTCATCTATTTCATATTACTATATTTCATATTATTACTGTTTCATATGTTCTTATCCAACATCATTAATCCTCAATAAACAAACATAAACAAACAAAATACATAACATAAAAACATAAAACTTCTTTTTAGAAAGCGGCTTAACCCTGGGTTACAACTTTTTGTACAGACATAAATCAAATCCATGCTCACCTTATATACTATTTCATACCTTATTTAACATTCTATATTTTCCATATGTCTTCTCCCCTCTTTTCACTCTCTTAATTCTATTTTTTTATTTAATCTCAATTTAAATCATTATACTTGTATCTTTTGTCCATTCTTTTTCAATTATCTATTTATCTTTTCTCTTTAACACAAACTTTTTCCTGTAATCACTTGGTTGAAGTATGACACCTTTCTATCTTTCCCCCAAATTTAACACTTAAAATAATACATAGTTTCTATTCTGATTCTGCTTAGTACATTCTACATAACATTTTAAAATATAAAACATAAGGAGCTTATAGTATATTAAAAATAATGTTCTGTAACAAATTAATTAATTAAACTCTATTAATGAAATCTTAGACATTTTACACATTCCCTACAATATTCTATTAACACATATGTTATTCCAATTTTCTAATTCTATTTCAAATACAAATACTACAATACAATCTTATGTACTTTTGCAGAATCTCTTTTTAGATTATATTTTACCCTTTATCTCTGAAAAAACCTGTTTATTAACATCTTGTTTTAAGCCTTTATAACTTCCCTTCACTTTTCCCCTTCCTTCCTTGTCAAATCTAGCCCTTTTACCACCACCCCCTCAATCTCCAGCCTTTTAGACTCTCCTCTCTGTTGTATTCCTCTTTTCTGTTGCTTTCTGACATTATATCGATTTTTCACCTTATTTTTCCCTTTCTTGGTTGTTTTTTTAGAACTTAAATTCTCCATTTTCTTTTCCTTTTTACCCTTTTCTTTCTCAATTAAAATCAAATGTCCATTAAAGATGGCTTCTTCTTCATCATCCCAGCCTTCTTGTTGTTGCATTTCCTGATAAGTAGAAATCGCCATTTCTAAGAAGCGAAAAATAGATCCAAAGGAGCCCTTGCCTTCTTCTTCCTCTTCTTTTAACTTTTCAAATTGCATTTTCAGTTCTTCAACAGATACCATTGTGAAAAATTTTTTAAACAATCCAAATGTTTTCTTAGTCTTTCAAAAGATAGTTCACAAAAGTCCCAAAGTCATCAAGCAATCAAAGTCAGCACAATCAGCACAGTCTGTTTCATTTAGCACTTTCTTCTACTTTCTCTTCCTGGGGTAGAATTCAATTGCACAATTCCAAGGTATTTTTTGGAAGTTTTATTGCAATTTAATCTCTGATCTTATAAAACTCCAAGCAATCTCCTTCAACAAACCTTGGTATATATCATTTACCTCCCTTCCTTCCCACTTAAAGCAAAAAGATTTTAATTTTTAAATGTCAGTGTTTAGAAATCTAATGTCCCCTTGGCTTTAATGTTCATAGTAACTTCTGCTGCCAAAGCGGGTATTTCCAATTTCTATCTGCTGTCTCCATAGGGAAGGAGAGTGAGGAGAAAAAAAAGCTTTCCCTTTCACTTTCAACCGCAGCTTTACGATCTTCTGGGAAACAATGTATCACTTAAAGAGCCAAAGTTCCAGGGTATTCAGATGTTGATTGTAGTCCCGGTTCAGCCAAAAGCTTTCACTTTCTTCACTTCCTCCTGCACAAAACTTATCCGTCTGAGAGGTTCTTTGTGGCGGCCATTGCTGACCGCCGCTCCACCACCTTTGGAAAAGGGAGTTAAGTCGGCTGGGGAAGGGGGGTGCGATATCTCCAGACCCCTTCCCGGATCTCCCCTCTCTTCAGTTATCCCTACAGAATAACTATAGCCTCCCAATCCAATTGGATCGAAGGCACTCCGGCAGCGAGCGCAGCAGGGATCATGCACAAACGCAAATTCCTGCCGCCTCTGAAGCCTGACAAACTGGAACTCGTTATTGTTGCGAATATTTTATAGTCTACGTTCAGGAGTGAGATTGGTCTATAATTTTTAATCTGTTTGTGATCTAAATCTTCTTTAGGAATTAGTGAGATATTCACTTCTCTCCATGAGTCGGGTAATTTGGAAAAGTCTAATACCTCATTGTACACATCTAACATCACTGATTCAAGACATTCATAAATACATTTATACAGTTCCGCTGGAAGACCATCTGGCCCTGGTGTCTTATTATTTTTCTGCCTTTCAACCGCCCTTTTCAATTCCAACACTGTTATTTCTTTATTTAATATCTCTTTCTGTTCCTCTCTAATTTCTGGGAGACCTTTCCTTTTCAAATATTCTATATTCTCAGGGTTTATTCCATCCTCCCTATATAGTTGTTCAAAATATTTTTGTACTATTTTCTTTTTCTCAGTCATTCGATATTCTAATTTTTCATCATCATCCTCCAATTCTTGTATCAATCTTCTTTCTTTTTCTAATCTTAATTTATGGGCTAACCACCTCCCTGGTTTATTTGCATGTTCAAAAAAAAATCTGTTTTGCCCTTTTCACCTCTTTAACTCTCTCTTCCTGATTTATAATGTTCAATTTATGCCTAGTATCAACTCTCTCCTCATTTTTTCATCTTGTGGTGGTTTTTTTTGTAATCTACTTTCTAGGTCTTTAATCTCCTCCTGAAATTTATTCGGATTTTGTCATCTTTCCTTATTCCTTTTCACTGTATATGCTATTACCAGCCCCCTCAAGACTGCCTTTGCTGTATCCCATATATTCTGTAATGATGTTTGCTCCACTGTATTTTCCTTTTTAAAAGTTCAATTTCTTTCTTAATTTTCTCTACAAAATCTTTCTCTTTTAAGATTTGGGGATTAAGTATCCACCTTCTACTCTTCCTTTTCCTTCCTTTCCAAATTATTTTTAATGGGTTATGATCGGCCCATACATTTGTCATAATCTCTATCGTATCTAGTTGGTTTCCTAGTTCTGCGTTCATCCACACCATGTCTAATCTAGACCATGATTTGTGTGGGTTAAAGTAGAACGTGAATTATTTTTTCCTCAAATTTATTCTCCTCCATTGATCTATCAAATTTAGTTTCTATGTCATATTGAAAAAAGATCTGGGCAAAATTTTCCTTTTCTTTTTGTTCTTTGCATTACTAAAATAATCCTTCCTTATATCTACTACTGCATAAAGATCTCCCACAATGCATACATTGTCTTGTTCCATCTCAACAATTCTCTCATGTAAATCCTTATAGAATTGGCTTTGGTTGTCATTCGGCACATAAATTATAACTAATAACATTGGCTTGTACCCTAATTCTAGTTCGTATCAAAATTCTCCCTTGTGGGTCTACGTATTTTTCTACTGCCTTAATTTCTTTTTTAACATATACTGCTATCCCTTTCTGTTTTTGATCTGCCAGGGCTACAAATAACCTTCCTAATTTAGGATATTCTAAACATTTCCAAAATTGTTTTTTAATATGGACTTCTTGCAGGCATACTATTTCTAATTTCTGTTTGGCTAATCTAGATAGTATCTATTTCCTTTTAATGGGTGAGTTTAGACCAGGGGTCGCCAACCTTTTGGACCTCAGGGACCACCAAACTTATTATTTTAAATCCCAGAGCAGAGACCCTGGGAAAATCCCCCCAAAAAAGTCTGCAGGAAAATTCCCCACCCCGTTTTCCTACCGATCGATCGTTCTTTATTTGGGATTGCAGGATACCATCTCCAGTTCCGTTCTCAGGGGGGGCGGAGAGAGAGAGAGACACTTTTGGCTTCATGCAAGGAAAGCCGCAGAAGCCACAGAAGTCTTTCTTTCTCTCCCCCAAACTCCACCAGAAATGAGTCTTTTGTGCCGGCACAGCCTATTGGAGCAGGAGGCCTTACAGGGTCCCAAAGACTCATTTCTGGCAGAGTTTGGGGGAGTGAAAGAAAGACTTTTGCTGCTTTCCTTGCATGCAGCCAAAAGCAGAAGAAGAAAGAAGCAGAAAGAAGCAGCTGGGTGGCCAGCCCAGATGCATTGGGTGAGTGGGGCAAGTTCCCCCCCTCTGCCTTCCCCCCTCCCCTCACTACCTCGTGTTGTTTGCACTTCAAGCCTTGTGTTCCTGTGGGCCATGTGGGTGGCGCAGCCTTGTGTTCTCTGCAGACCACGAAAATTTTCTTGCGAACCACCAGTGGTCCCTGGCCCACTGGTTGGTGATCACTGGTTTAGACCATTTAATGATAATAGCTTTGTTTCTGTTTCCATCTTTCTACATGTGGGATATTGTCTGTCTTCTGTTAATTCTTGTCTCTCTTTGTGGGCGTGTTCTTAATTTTCTTCCTTCAGTCTCCTCCTTGTTCTCTCCTTCTTGTTCTAGGCGTCCTGTATCTTGCTGTTGTTCTTCTTCTTGGCTTTCTGTCTCTAGCTCCTTTCTACTGCTGCTTTCTTCTTCTGTTCCTCCAATCTGCTCATAGAAATCTTGTACCTTGTCTAAGTTATCTATCCTGATCCTCTTTTCCTGCCATGTTACCAACAAGCCTTCTGGAATTAATCATTGAAACATTATGTTCTTCTGGATGAGTTGTGTTGCCAAAAACTTATAGTCTTTTCTCTGTTCGCACACCTACTTGGGAACCTGCTTCAGAATTTGCACTTCTTTATCTTTATAAACCAATGGTTCATCTCACGTTATCTTGTATATTATTTCACATACTTGTTTCCTGGCAAAATGCATGTGGACTTCCATGGGTAACCTGTTACGTCGAGGTAACTCATTTGAACTCTATAGGCCTCATCAATTTCTAGCAGGATCTCTTGGGTCTCCCTTTGTAAAGCTGGTGCAAGTAATTCTGCCATAAGCACATTCAGATCTTCATCTCTACTTTCAATTATATTTTGAAACCTCAAGTAATAGACAGCATGGTCCATCTCTAGGTATATAATCTGTTCTTCTAATCTTTTGTTATAGTCATCATCCTGTTGTCCATTAGTTCCAGTTTCTTTTCATTTTGTACTGTTCTAAGTTCCACCTCTTCTGCTCATTCTTTTGCATTGTTTGCTGTATAGTATCAACTTTGTCTTCTAATTTATTAATATTGCCTTTCAATTCCATATGATTTTGCGAAATATTATCTTGTGTTTTTGTTGTTCTTGCATTTTAAGCATGGTTTCTTTAATGGTTGTTAACGAAGCCTGTACTGTTTGCATATTGGCTGCAGTTTGTTTTTCTGCCCCTGACATTCCCTCAGTTGCCTTTGGGTGATGTAATTGTCAATGTTGGACTGGATGTTGTCTTCTTTGTCATTCTCCAGGCTGATGTCATGGCACTTGTCTTATTTTCAAGCTCTATTTATTTCTATCTATTTTATTATCTACTTTACAATATATTTTAAAGTAGTCTCTTACTTTCAATTTGTTCCTTCTTCTTTCCAAATCTCTTTATTATAATTATATAGAGTTAGCACCACTTATTATTCCTTTCTCTATTTCAAAGACAATATCACTACCCTGTTTCTCCAACAATACGGCCTCCCCCAATAGGAAGTCCCAGCATGTTTTATAGGCATGAAATGAAATTAAGCACCTCCTGCCAAATTAAGGCCTATATTAAAACATGCGAAATGGGGGGGAATGGTAGGGGGGCCTTGCCATTAGGAAATACTTTTGTTGCACACCCGGATATGGTGCTGCCTGCGTTGACCCCAATACGAAGTACCCCACCAATGCCGAGGTCAACATCCAAGCCGTCACTGCCCACCTGCCCGAAGATGCAAGGGGGGGGAATTAAGTCACCCCTGAAAAGACGGCCTAGCCATTTTTTCGGGGCTCAAAAAAAAAAAAAAAAAGACCTGGCCTTATTATATGAGAAACACGGTATATATCTAACAATATCCTACTCAGACAAAGCACGCCCACCAAGCCATGCCCACCAAGCCACATCCACAGAACCGGTAGTAAAAAAAATTGAATCCCACCACTGCCTTTAATGCACACTGTAATTCACATTCAGAACTTTTTGCCTCAAACAATTTGAATGAATAGAATAGAATTAATCTATTATTTTCTGATCAATAAAAGTTTGCTAATATGCAAATTTGCAAAACAGCTGATAATGATAATTGGGATTTTTGGATAGAGAAGGAAAGGATAAATAGGACTTTGCAAATATGTACAGTAATTGGCATTGAAAATATTATTCATCTAAACTAAGTCAAGGCATTGGTCCATTCAGCTCAGTACTATTTACACCAACTATCAGCAATTACAACCATTTATTAAATTTCATAAGGAAGAAAAACATCCATGTATCTATCCTAAATATTTCATCATTCAGTGTTATTGGGTAATCCTAAATTCTAGTATTAAGAAAAGAGGAGAAAAATTCTATGCACCATCTCCATATAGGTAGTCCACAACTTACAACCACAACTGGGCCCAACATTTCTGTTGCTAAGTGAGGCAGTTGCTAAATGAATTTTGCTCCATTTTACAAACTTTCTTGCCACAGTTAAGTGTATTACTGCAGTTGTTAAATTATTATTAACAAGATTATTAAGTGAATCTGGCTTTCCCACTGACTTTGCTTGTCAAAAGATCATAGAAAGGTGATCACAAGACCCTGGGAGACCCCAATTGTCATAAATAAGAGTCAGCTGCCAAGCATCTGAATTTTGATCATGTGACCATGGGAATGCTGCAATGGTCATAAGTTTGAAAAATGACCATAACTCACCTTTTTCAGTGATGTAACTTTGAATGTCACTAAGTAAACTGTTGTAAGTCAAGGACTACCTGTATTGTTCTGTAATTTTATATACCTCTGTCAGGTCAAATTTAAAAAAGAACAATGAAAGGTCTCAAACATTGCAGTCTTTCTTTGTAAGGAGTTTCTTTATCTCTTAAGCATTTGGATTATATTTTTGTACCAAATCATGTCACATCTCATACTGATTTTTAAGGTGCAGTAACCAGCACATATTATTGTAAGTATAGTTGCATCATAACATATGGATAAAGTAATTATGATATCAGCAGTATTATTTATGATTGTTTTTAGCATATTTTTTGCAGAGATCCAATGATGGGTTGATGCTTTCATTTTTTAAAATATATAAACAAAAAATCCATTCCATTTCAATCGTGCGTCGATTAGGTACATATTTCAAATTACTTATTCATTATTAATAATATTTTTCTTATTCATCTTAACAACATAACAATAATCACATTCCCATATACATAGTATAAGTGAGATCCAATATACCTATTACATTAATTCCTCTTATTACTTTATAGATAGATCTAATCCCTTTTAGTTTATTCTATTTTCTATCCACTGGTAAAACAAATCCTATACCATATAATATTTAGATTCTTCTTTTTCTTTAATTTCTAGTGTCAATCTATTCATTTCTGCGCATTCAAATATTTTTTAAATCATTTTTCCCTCTATTGATATCTTATCTCTCTTCCAGTTTTGGTGAAATACAATGCTAGCTGCTGTTAAAATATATATAATTAAATAAGTCTTTTCTTTCTATAGCCTTCTGGTACCATTCCTAGTAAATACATTTCAGGCTTCAAATCTATGTGTTCTTTGATCATTTTCTCCAACCATGTATGTATAAAAAGTCCAATATTTTTTAGCTTCTGTGCAAGTCCACCACATATGATAATATGTTCCTGGTATTTGATGACATTTCCAACATTTAATTGATTTCTCTTTAAACATTTTTGCTAATTTTGCTTGCGCTAGATGTCATCTATAAAACTTCTTGTACAAATTCTCTTTATATGCTGTCGATATTGTTAGTTTATAATTCCTATCCCATAGTTTGTGCCACTTATCCAATTCTATGGCATATCCCCAAAATTTGCCCATGCTATCATTGTTTCCTTTTAACTTGTTCTTCTTCCAGCTTGATACCTAATAAACAGAAAAATCTTTTAATTAATTTATCCTCTGTTCCTGTTAGTATTTTATCCAATTCTGTCAACTCTTTATTAATCCATCATTAATGTCTTTTTCATACCTTGCTTGTATCTGCATGTACAAATACCATTGTATCTCTAATCCTTGTTCATTCAATTCTTGTTTTGTTTTGAGCTCACCCTTTTCATTTAAAACATCTTTATATCTAGTAATACTTCCCATTTTACAAACATTTGGATATACAAGTGCTTCTATTGTTGATAACCAGACTGGTGCCTTCATACAGTGCTGTTCCCATTTATCTGTTTCTATGCTTATATCTTGTATATTTGTAATTATTTCTGTTGTTGCCCACATCATAGCTATTCTAGACCAGGATAAATGTCTGTTTGAGTAAAATGTATATTGTCTCTTTTCTAAGTATTTTTCTCCCCATGCATCTTGAATTACTAATTCTTCTGCCATTTTAAAGAAGCCTTTAGGTAGTAATTTTTTTGTTCTTTTTGTTTCTTTTTGTGTTTTATAGTCCTTTTTAACATCTACTATCACATTGTAATCTCCAATAATGCAAATATTTTCGTATTCCAGTTCTATTATTTTGTTATGTAATTTATCATAAAACTCGTCTTGACTCTCATTTGGAGTGTAAATTGCCACTAGTAGAGTCTGTTTATAGTTCATTCAGTATCATATTAATACTCTTCCTTCCTCATCTTGGTAAATTAATTCTGTTTTTATAGTGTCTTTTATATATATTGCTATTCCTCTTTTACTCTGTTGTGCCAATGGAGTATATAATTTCCCAATCTTGGGATAATCTAATATTTTATCATGTTGTTTTTTTCTACTTCTTGTAGACAAATTATATCCAATTTTAATTTCTCTAATTTATTAAATATTCTTCTTCATTTAATTGCAGAATTTAATCCATTTATGTTGAGTGTCATTAACTTAATTTCTTCTTCCATGGTTTTATTTATTACATGGACTGGTTGATCTTATTGCTCTCAGCTCTCTTTGCTCCTTGGCTTTTTCTTCTTCTCTGATGGCTCTTTCTTCCACTCCCCTTTCCTCTTCTCTTTGTTGTGTCTCCTCCCTCTCTACAAGTTCTTCCCATGGTTTTATTGCTTTCCTCTCTCTTCTCTTTTCTTCTTCATATTCTCTAAAGTATTGATCATAGAATAATTCTGCTTTTTCAACTGTATCTAGTCTACGCCTTTGTTCTTGCTAACTCACCATAATTCCTTCTGGTATCAGCCACCTGAAATTAATTTCTCTTTAATCAAGCATTCTGTCAGGAACTGATATTCCCTTCTCAAATCTCTTACAGATCTGGGTATCTGCTTCAACACTGTTATTTCCTTTCTAATATACTTTCAATGATTCATCTTTAGAACCTTTAGTTTCTCTGTTCTTATAGCCTTCTTTGTAAATCAGATATAAACTTCTCTTGGCAATTTGTGTTTCATTCCATATCAAGCCTGGACTCTGAAAATTTCATCCATATCATTTATCATTTTCTCTTTTGTTTCCTTTCTAACAGCTGCAAGTAGATCTGCCATTATATCTGCCAGATTTTCATCTTTTTCCTCTATAAAATTTTGGAATTTTAGGTAATATTCAGCCTTGTCCATTTCCAACATGATAATTTTCTTTTCCTTTGTTTGATCAGATCTTGATAATCTATAATCCATTTCTCCTATTCTTTGTTCCATAATCAATGGTTTTTCTTCCATTTTCACCATTCATTTTTCATTCTTCTCCATCATTTGTTGGATGTTCTTTATTTTCCCTTCCACATTGTCTACCTTCCCTTTCATCTTCCCTATCTTTTTGTCTACTTTCCCTTTTTTATCATTCATCCTTGTCATTTGATCTTGCATTGTTTGGAGTATTGCTTTAATTTCAGCTTGCATTGTCATTGCCTTCTCTTGTTGGATGATCATATCAAGTGTGCTCTGACTCCTAGGGCTGGATACCACTGATGATGAGGCTGAAGTTGGTGCAGATGCTACTGTTTTCTTCATCTTGAGCTGTTATTTTTTCAATTTGTAATCACCAGATCTTTCTCCAGGCTCAGGGAAAGGAGACAAAAAAGAAAGAAAAGGGAGATTTTTCTTCAGGTTCTTGTATACCTTAATCCACATTAGGGAGATACTGTACAATCCAACTGGGAAAAAACCAAAGGAAGTAAAAAAAGAAACCACCCAAAAAGGACTCAATTTAAAAAATAAAAAAGCCCATAAAGAAAAAGAAAAAAAGAGAGAGAAGTGGCAAATCCAAATCCAATAGGTCCAATAGGTCCCCCCCCTCAAACTAACACAACCCTTTTAAATATGGCTTTCTCTTCGCCCTTTTCTTTTCCAGGGGTCTCTATTCTTATTTTTAACAGTAAAAAACTTCTCACCTAAATCGACCATGCTTTTCCTTTCCTTCTTTCCACCAGAGTCTGCCCCAGCCTTGTAGTGGTTAGTCTTGACCAATTTCCCTTCAAGTAGGCTAGAGAAGCTATCTCTGGATCAACCAGAGATATTACAATATCCCTAGGATTAGCAGAGTGTCCCCTCCTTGATTGTCATTCCTCCAGAATGATTTACGTCCATAGGACCACCGGCTCTTGGGATTTTGACATCCTCCCCAGGGAGACCCAGGAATTTCACCTTATCACTGCGACAGCAGCTCTGCCCTCCATAACCTATCCTTGATAATCCAAATTCTATTTCCTGGCAGATACCTTACACCATCAAAATAAAGTCAGAATTGTTTTTTTCTCAGTGCATATCAATTTATATTTAATTATGCTGAATGATTTTGTAATTTTCCCACAGTTTGGAAAAATACTTTTATTGCTTTTTATTTATGTGTTTATTAAATTCCTATGCTGCCCATTTGACTTTACAAAGAGATTTGGTCAACATATATACCAGCATACATGTGTATTGGGACTTGTTTTTATTTTCTTTTAATTATTTCAAATCATTTAGTGTCACTAGAAAGTCTGGCTGTCTCATCTCTAGCTCCAGGTAATTTGCATAGATGAAAAATCATTCAATTTAAAAAATACCCTTGAATTACAGTTTTTACATTCTTTCCCTTTAAGAACAGAGTATTCCTTTCCCATTCTCTGCTTCTGACCTTTAAACCTCTTGATTTAGGCCATGATTGCTTAATATTATTTAGGAATTTTACAAAATCTATCAGATCATTCCTGCTTTGCTTTTTTGCTGATATTCTCAAAACTTTGTAAGATTATTGAGACAGAACTATTTTCAGAACTTATGCTGATAGATTTGTCTTTGAGCTTGGTAAATTTATCTCTTTTGTAACTTTAATACTGTATTTTAATAATATTTTCACATATGAACTAATTGATCTTAGTTTCCTAGATTCCCCCTGGACATCATTATCAACAATTGGCATTCCATTGGTCATTGCCCAAACCTTTAACTAAAAAAACCAGTCTTTGGGGCATTTTGCTATTAGACCAGTGTTTTCCCATTTAAGTTTTTTTTAAAACTCCCAGATGGAAGCCATTTGGAGCTGGTGATTTGTTTTCAACTGGTCAATAATTTCCAGAACTCCATGCCTTGTCACATTTCCTGCACCAACTTCATAGTATCCCTTTCTGAAAATGCCTCTTTAGACATGAATATCTGCTATACATCTTCTGCACACATAATTCATGCAAATTCTCTAGTCTCCTTTGACTCCATTAATAGAAAATTGTCCTACTCTAACCTTAACCTGCTACCTGTTCTTAATGCACTGGAGTAATTTTTCATTATATGTGTTGAAAAGTTATAAAATCATTTTTGTGTCCTCCATATGTTTCTATTTCTTTTACGCAAATTTCTGTTCCTTTTTGGAGAAACCCATGTTAGGGGTTTTTTGGGGGGGAGGGGAGAGCAAGTGGTTCATCATTGTCTTTTTCCAGGCAATTATTTTTTGGAATATCCTTTTTTTAAAAAATAAATTTTATTGTTCTTTAACACTTTAAAACACAAAATTGATCGTGACATTAACATAGCATCCTTATTATACATATCAATTTCTTGTAGATATTTACATTAATATACAATACTACATGGTTATATACATTTATCTATAGTTTTCTTATCTTAACTTTCTTTATTTCCTATTTTCCAGCCAACTTTACCACATACCCCAAATTTCATGATATTCTGACTCTTCTTTATCTTTTAATTTTAGAGTCAATCTATCCATTTCGGCTCAGTCCAAGATTTTTTGAATTACCAATTCCTCAGTAGGAATGTTATTATGCTTCCAACATTGTGCATATGTTATTCTTGCTGCAGTTAATAAGTGTAATAAGTATATATTTAACATTTTTCTTGTATTTCTTTTTAAATATTCCTAACATGAATAATAAGGTTCAAATTCTATTTGTTCTTTTACTATTTCTTGTAACCAGTGCCTAATTTTAGTCCAGTATCTTTGGGTTTGAGGACAGGACCACCACATGTGGTAGAAAGTGCCTTGTGCCTTTTTACACTTCCAACATGCCGGGTTCATGTTGGGATACATTTTAGGTAATCTCATTGGAGGTAAGTGCCACCGGTAGAACATCTTATAGATATTTTCTTTATAGACCGATGAAGTTGCTAATTTATAATTCCAATTCCATTTTCCCCCCCATTCTGCTAGATCTATATTATGTCCTATGTTTTTGGCCCATGCTATTATTCAGCCTTTGACTATTTTTTCTTCCAAATCCACTTCTATTAAATATTTGTACAGTTTGGTTATACATTTCTCCTTAGAGCCTGCTAGAATTTTGTCTAATCGTTGTAATTCTGTATAAATTCAAAGTCTTCTATGTCTTTTTAATTTTGCAGTTGGAGGTATGGCCACCAATCTATGAATATTCCATGTTCTTTAAGTTCCTGGTTTGATTTTAATTTCCCCTGATTGTCTAAAACTTCTTTATATTTCGCTATTTTACATGTATCCAAATTATTGGGATGTATCATGGGCTTCCATTGCGGATAACTATATCAGAATTTTCATGCAATGTCTTCCCCTAATTTTATTCCAAATTTGTATCAGAGAATCTTTTATGAAGTGTCTATGGAAATAGGTTTGTTTCTTAATTTCCTTTTCCCAAAGGAAGGCATGCCACCCCCTTTGTAAGTCATGGCCCTCCAGGCCTAATATCCTTTTATTGTTTAAGTTAACCCATTCTTTGATCCAAGTCAAAGATGCTGCCTTATGGTAAAGCTCCCAATCTGGGAGTCCAAAGCCACCTCTGCTTCTACTGTCCTGTAGTGCTTTTAATTTTATTCTGGGTTTTTTCCCTAACCATATAAATTTTGCCATAATCTTGTTCATATCTGTAAAAAACATTCTCTAATTTTATGGGGATTGTTTGGAATAAATATAAAAATTTAGGTAGGATGTTCATTTTGATCACTGCCATTCTCTGCAATAATGATATTTGTATCTTCCCCCATAATTCCAAATCTATCTTTCTTTGTTGTAAAAGTTTCATATAATTATTTTCTTTTATTGTTATACATTTTCCAGTTAACCATATTCCCAGATATTTAATTTCCTTTATTGTTTGAAGTCCCATTACTCTTTCTAATTCTGTTTTCTGTTCTTCTGTCAAATTCTTAGTTAACATTTTAGTCTTTTGTCTATTAATTTTAAGGCTTGATAGGCTTCTCCATATTTTTCTAGTTCTTGGATTAAAATGTTTCCTGTCTCTATAGGATCTTCAATAAAAAATACCAGGTCATCTGCAAAGGCCTAGAGTTTATATTCCTCCTTTTTAACTCTAGTTCCTTTTATATCAACATTCTGTCTGATTCAAATTAATAAAATTTCTAGTGTCAGGATAAAAAACAGGGGTGAAAAACAGGGGTGACAGTGAACAGCCCTGCCTTACCCCTTTCATTATTTTAAATGGGGTCTATCCAAGATGGCATCGATGATGGCTGCTTCGGTGAAATGCTCTCTAATGGTTTCTTTATTCTTTATTATCAGCAATTCACTACGGATTTCATATTCACGAGACCATCTGCTAAGAATTAGGCAATGTTTCCTTAAGGAGCAGCTTTCTGATTCCTCACACACCCCTTTTGCAAATGCAGAGGAGAATTTAACTAATTCCCCAGTGCTATGGATTACAACAAACAAAGCAAAGAAGCAGCAGCACTGAAAAAGGAGATGAGGTAAACGAGTGGGAATTTTAAACAGACTAAGGAATGGGGAGAAAAAACTCCTCTCCCTTCAATCTTTCTGATTAATTTATGCCCACTTGCTAACAAGATGGATGAAATACATCTCTTAAATATATGGAATTCTAATTTCTACAATTCAGTAGTTCTTTGTTTTACTGAAACCGGGCTTAATCCACAAATTCATGAGGACAACAGCATTTACACCCCAAGATTTCAGATATTTAGATCAGACAGAATTGAAGAGACATCAGGTAAAACAAAGGGTGGAGGATTATGTTTATGTATCAACAACAGCTGGTCTCAGGATATAACTATAATATATAAATTTTGTAATGAAAGTTTAGAGTCTTTACATATCAACTGCAACTCACTCTCCACGTGAGTTCTCCTCATTTCTCTGTGTATGTTTCTCCACAAGCTTGTGTAAACAAGGCATTACGAACTCTTGCTGATCAAATTATGGAGGCTGAAGCCAAACACCCAGATTCCCTTCCCATCATTTTAGGGGATTTCAATCAAGCAAACTTAAGGAAAGAGCTCCCAAAATATTTCCAGCATGTAAATTGTCCCACCAGAGGCAAAAATACTTTAAACCACTGCTACACAACAGTAAAAGATGCTTATAGGTCTTTACCACAAGCAGCTGTGGGACACTCTGACCACTGCATGATTCACCTTGTACCTGCCTACAGACAAAGATTTAAAACCATGAAACTAACAATTAAATCAGTGAGGACTTGGTCTGATGAGGCAAAGCTGAAGCTCCAGGCTTGCCTTGATTGCACTGATTAGAATGTTTTTGAAGATACCTCTGCAGATCTAGATGAGCTTACAGATACTGTAACATCATATGTCAGCTTCTGCAAAGACTTATGTGTACCAACAAGGAACCTGCAAATATATAACAACAATAAACCGACTTCCGGTTTGAGCCTCTTCGGCGACAGACCAAAACCTCATCTCTCTGAGGCTTCGATCCATGCTCGCCGCTGGAGTGCCCTGAGCCGGCTGGTTTTGGGGCTGAGCCACCTTGTAGAGGTGAAGGGGGGGGCTGCCTGCAGGGTTGAGGAGAGCCGCATCTCTCCTCCCCAGCGGGCCATTAGTCCCTTTTCCGAAGGCGGTTGTAGTGGTGGTCAGAAATGGCCACCACAAAGAAGAACTCGACCAGAAAAGAATGTGCAGGAGGAAGATAAGAAGAGAAAATTTTGGTGACCGGGTCAAACAGCAAAAGCAACAAATAAGGTACCCTGGAATTTAAATTTAACAACATTGTTCCCAAAGAAGATTTTGAAGCTGCGAAGAAGAGAGAGAAGGGAAAGGATTGGGTTTTTTTTCTCCCCTTCCTTATACTGATTGCTAAGAGACTTAAGCAAGAAATTGAAAAAAAAATCCACTTTGACATTAATAGGCATCCAGGCTGAAAATAAAAGTCAAAGGGATAATAAAGATTTCTGGACATTTAAAAGTTTTTCAAAGCAGGAAAGGAGAAAAAAAAAGAATAAAGGGGCAGGATCTGGAAAAATGAAGGAGACTGCCTGGAATTAAGGAATGGAACTGTAATTAAAAGGAACTTACAGTGAAATTTTAACAAGATTCCTTAAAGATACATTTTAATGGAAACTTGGTAACAAAATAATAGAACCCCAGGAAGAGAAAAAAGAAGCAAGTAGAAACAGCCTTGGATTATTTGGATTATTTGGTGATTTTTGGTTTTTGCATCTAGATGACTAAAATTAACCGGGTGGTTATTTAAAAGTTTTTAAAATGGCATCACTCTGAACTGAAAATGGAACTTAAAAAATGGAAAGAAGATGCACAAGAAGGGAGAAGTTCTTTTGGCTTCGTGTTTCAATTCTTAGAAATGGAGATCTGGAACTATGAGAAGCAACAAGAAACTCTTGCAGAACAAGAAGATTGGGACAAAGAAGAAGCCATCTTTAATGATCAAATAATTTTAAGTGGCGGGAAAAAAGAAAAGGGGGGAAAGAGAGTGAAAGGTTTAAGACTAGAAAAAACAACCAAAAAGAAGAACAATTTGAAAGATAAGTATAATATTAGAAAGCAACAGAAGAGGGGATTACAGATGAGAGAGTTAGAAGTAGAGAGACGATGGGGTAAAAAGGGGAGGGAGAAGAGGGGGAAGAAGGCAAGGAAAAGAAGTTGTAAAAAACAGAAACAAGAAATGGAGAAACAGAGAAAAGATATAAGGATTGTAATCATAAGCTTGTTTAGAGACAATGGGTGAAAATTTAATTGCAAAAAGGATTCTGCAAAGGTACATGATAGCATTGTTATATTACAAATAGAAATAATTTTAGAAAATATGATGATGGATAAAATATTTACTGTAATGTAGTGGGATGTTTGTTAATAAATAAATGAATTAAAATGATTGAGAGAATTAAAAGGGAACATTTTTAATTATTAGTAATGATTTATAAAAATATAAGTGAGAAATATGGAAAAAAAAGAATTAACTATGGAAAGTTTATAAGTGTTCCCAAGGAAGTATGATATTTAATTTCTTTTTTTAAAAAATAAATTTTATTAAATTTACAATTAAAAACATATCAACAATACATATACAAAAAGAAGAAAAGAAAAAGGAGCATCCCGGCTAGCAAACCGGAAAAAGAAAAGAGGAAAGGATGTAAAAGAAAAAAGAAAGAAAGAAAAAGAGTAAGAAAGAGAAAGAATACATCTAAAAGCAAACAATATCCTTTTTGACAGTCTGTAAGATCCATTTCACCTAAATTAATTCAAATACGCTCATCTCGTCTACTGTACTTAAATTACCCTTTATCTTTTAGTCAGTTTATCTCTGGCTTAACCAATTGTACAAAGAATTCCAATTATTGTAAAATGTTGAGGACTCTTTGTTTTTTAGGGCTATCGTCAATTTATCCATTTCTGCACAATCACATATTTTCTGTATTACCATTTGTTCTGTAGGTATATGCGGTGATTTCCAGCACTGAGCAAACGCTAATCTGGCCGCCGTTAAAATGTGGATTGTTACATATTTCATCTTTTGGGGTAAATGTTTGTCAGAGATCCCTGGAAGTATGATATTTAATTGAAAAGAAATGTTAAAGATGTTAAGATTTTAATGCATATTAATGATAGAATTGAATTGGAATGGAATGTGTGTTTTATTTACATATATTTATAATTTTTTCTTTTTAAGAATATAGTCTCTATTTTAAGAATGTACCAAGCAGAACTCGATTTGAAGTTATGTATTATATTGAATGCTATAATCTTAAAGGTATACATTGAAGCTTAAATAAGAGTTTGAATGGATAAAATTAAAGGATATAAAGGTGTCATACTCTAATTGGTAACTACAGGGAAAAATTTGCTTAATAAGAAAAGATAATGTGAAATTGAAACAGGACAGACAAAAGTATAAATATAATGATTTGAATTGAGATGAGATAATTAAAACAAAGTTGAGAAAATTAAAAGAGGGGAAAAACTATGTAGAAAATATAAAATGGTAATAAGATATGGAACAGAATATAAAAATGAGCATGAAATTGAGTTTTGTGTCTGTACGAAGAAGCTATTGCTATTTTCAAAAAAGATGTTTTATTTGTATTTTGTTTTTGTGAAAACCCAAATAAAATTTTCAAAAAAAAAGCACAACAAAGAATGTTATTTCTGCACCAACTCAGAAAGCTCAAATTGCTCAAGGAGTTTTACAGAGGAATTATTGAGTCAATCATCTACACCTCTATAACTGTCTTGTTTGGTTCTGCAACTCAACAGGACAGACACAGACTCAGAGGATAATTAGGACTGCAGAAAAAACAATTACTACCAACCTGCTTTCAACCGAGGACCTGTATACTGAATGAGTCAAAAAGAGGGCTGTGAAAATATTTACAGACCCCTCACATCCCGGACATAAACTGTTTCAACTCCTTCCCTCAAAACGACGCTCTAGAGCACTGCACACCAGAACTACTAGATACAAGAAGTTTTTTCCCCGAAAGCCATCACTCTGCTAAACAAATAATTCCCTCAACACTGTCAAACTATTTACAAAGT
This sequence comes from Pseudonaja textilis, assembly GCF_900518735.1. The sequence continues at coordinate 5,124,363 of NW_020769370.1, forward strand.
CTGCACTTCCATTTGGATTCTGCTTGGCACTTTCTAAAATTACATACTGTATTTTAAAAAAAGAAAAAATTATAAATGTATAATATAATTAGAACAACAATCCAATCTTAACATTTTACACATTACTTTTCAGATAAATATCATACTTCTATGGGAACACTTATAAACTTTCCATAGTTAATTCCCCCTCCCACTTCACTTATATTTTATAAAACATTGAATAATTAAAATGTTCCCGTTCCTTCCTAATTCAATTCTCTCATTTATTTTATTTCATTTATTTTGTTCACAAAAGTTTCACTAAATTACACTGACTATTTTATCCTTCTTTTTAATCATGTTATTTCCAATCTTCTAACATTATTTCTATTACAAATATAACAATACCATCTAATGTGCCTTCACAGAATCCCTTTTTCAGTTAGATTTTCACCCATTATCTCTGAATAGATCCTGTTTCTTTACACCTTGCTTCAAACCTTTGCAACTTCTCTTCCTTTCCTTCTTCCCTTTCTTCTTCTCTCTCCCCTTTTTACCCCCCATCTCTCCACCTCCATTTCCTGCTTCTGTATTCCCCTTTTCTGTTGCTTTCCCACATTATATCCACTTTTCAAATTATTTTTCCCTTTTTGGGTTGTTTTTTTAAGTCTTAAATTCTCAATTCTCTTTCCCCACTTTCCCCTTTCTTCCCTAGATGGAGTTACTTGTTCATTAAAGATGGCTTCTTCTTTGTCCCAATCTTGTTGCGCAGTCTTTTCTTGTTGTTTCTCGTAATTATGAATCGCCATTTCTAAGAATTGAAAAGCAGAGCCAAAGGAGCCCTTCCCTTCTTGTGTCTCTTCTTTATATTTTTTAAATTCCATTTTCAGTTCATCCGGAGATAGTGCCATTGTAAAAAATTTTAAACAACCACCCAATTGTTTTTAGTCATTCAAATATAATATCCAAAAATCCCAAAGTCACCAAGCAATCCAAATACACACGAGCTGTTTCTTTTTACACTTTCTTCTTTTTTCACTTTCTCTTCCTGGGGTTACTATTTAGTTACAAAGTTCCAGTTAAAATGTATCTTTTAGAAGTCTTATTGAGATTTTACATTAAATTCTTTTGAAGTCCAGGCAATCTCCTCCTTCCAGATCTTGCCCTTATTCTTTTCCTCTCCTTTCCTACTTATAGACAAAAAGGATTTTTTAGTCCAGAAATCTTTATTGTCCCTTTGGCATTTAATTATATTTTCAGCTTAATTATTGGTGCCAAAGCGGATTTTTCTGATTTCTTATTCAGCTCTCTTCATTGTCAATGTGAGGAAGGAGAGAGAAGAAAAAAAAACTTTCCCTTTTCACTTTCATTCGCTGCTTCCGACTCTTCTTTGGGAGCAATGTTATCTTTTATAAAATTTAAATTCCAGGGTACCTTAGTTGTTGCTTTTTATCCCGGTCAGCCAAAACTTTCACTTCTTTCACTTCACTCCTGCACTTTCTTTTCCGGTTGAGTGCTTTTTTGAGGTGGGCATTTCTGACCACCACTCCTACTGCCTTCGGGAAGGGAGTTTGACCAGCTGAGGAGGAGAGATGCGGCTCTCCTCGACCCTGTGGGCAATCTCCCCCCTTTTCACCACCTCTACAGGGTGGCTTAGTCCCGAAACCAGCTGGCTCGGGGCACTCCAGCAGCAAGCCCAGGCAGAAAGCACACACGATCGCGGATTCCTGCCTGCTGCCGAAGCCCTGCAAACCGGAAGTTCTTCCTAGTATGATTTGATTGCTTATTGTACCCTATGACTGTCATTAAATGTTGTACCTTATGATTCTTGACTCTTGATGAATGTATCTTTTCTTTTATGTATACTGAGAGTATTTGTACCAAGACAAATTCCTTGTTTGTCCAACCACATTTGGCCAATAAAGAATTCTAGTCTAAAAGTCTCTGTATTCTCACCGTTTAATAGAATACTCTCCTTTTGGGTAGAATATATTGCCTTTATCACATTCTCAAATTTATATTTTAAATTCATATTTTTAATTTGTTGCATCATAAATTGCCAATTCAGATTGTAAAACACCTTTTTGCACATCCAGAAAAACAAGTGCCACTTGTTTTTCTGGATGGGCCTCGTAATATTCCAAAATATCCAATACTATTCTTGTGTTGTTTCTAATTTGTCTTGATGGAAGAAATCCATTTTGATCTGGGTGTATGTATTCATTTAATAATGTTTTCAATCTGTCTTTATGGTTGTGAATATTTTATAATCCGCATTCAGCAATGATATCAGCCTATAATTTTGAATTTGTCTACTGTCTGTACCCTCTTTTGGTGTTAGTGAAATATATGCTTCCCTCCATGAACCCAGCAGTTTGGCTTCCGTCAATACCTTGTTATACAGTTCTAGCATTAGTTGTTCTATCTCTTCACCCATCATCTTGCATATTTCTCCTGGGAGCCCATCTGGACCTGGAGTTTTATTATTTTTCTGCTGTTTGACTGCTTGTTTCAGTTCTATCATTGATATTTCTTTGGATAAAATGTAACTCATTTCTTCTGTTATTGGTGGAATCTCTTCCCCTTTTAAATAGTCTATTATTTTCTCTTCCTCTATTTCTTCATTTTCATACAGGCCCTCAAAATACTGATACACAATTCTTTTTCCCGCCTTCTATCATATGTTGAAATTCTCCATTTTCATTGTGAAGTTGGTACATTATCCTATTCTCTCTCTCTCTTTTTTTAATCTATGGGATAATCATCTCCCCAGTTTATTCGCTTGCTCAAAGAAGTTTTGTTTTACTGCTTTTAAATTCTTTAACATTTCTTCTTGTTCTAAAATATTAAGTTTGTGTTTGTTTAAAATCAATTCCCCTTTTATTTTAGTATTCTGTGGTGTTTCCTGTCATTGGGTTTCTAGGTTTTTAATTTCTTCTTGTAATATATTCCGTTGTTTCCACTTCTCTTTATTTCTTTTTGATGTGTATGATATTATAATTCCATGTGAATAAGCTTTCATGATATCCCAAAGATTTTGCATTGATGTGTGTTATTTTGCTATTGAGCTACAGTAATTTCCACACTCAGTGCTCTTAAAAACTAGGACTTGTCCTTATTTGCAATGTGACAACCTATTACAGTTGCAAAATGAAAAGCCAGGGGCTAGAGAAAGAAGCTGATGAAAAATTGATAGTTAGATCCAGAAACAGATCCTAATGGAATTCTAACAAATTCCTGTGAAACATATGGACTATACAACTCAATCAGGGCAAAACAATAGACACAATCTACATAGACTTCTGTAAAGCCTTTGATTCAGTGGTACATGACAAACTACTCCTAAAACTAAAATCTTATGGTATGGACAACTTATGGACAACTCTTATGGCCGCTATTGAAGCATCTCTTATGGACAACTTATGGACAACTTTTATGGACAACTGCATAACTGGATAGAAGCATTCCTGTCAAACAGACAACAAATGGTCAAAATTGGGAGTGTCCTGTCAAATTCTGTACCTGTCAATAGTGGTGTCCCCTAAGGCAGTATTCTAGGACCAACTCTCTTCATACTCTACATAAATGACCTCTGTGCTCATATTAAGAGCAACTCTTTGCTGATGATGTAAAACTGTTCAATACCACAGACAATACTGCTACCCTTCAAAAAGATCTTGATTATGTATCAAAATGGTCAAACAAATGACAACTTCAAATCTCAACAAATAAATGCTCTGTCTTACATATTGGCAAAAAATAATAATAATCAGAAAATAAAATACAAGCTGAATAGTCAAGACCTTGTTGATGATCCAAGCTCTGTAAAGGACCTTGGAATACTCATCTCTAATAATCTAAGTGCTAGAGCCCACTGTAACTACATAGCCAAAAAGGCATTAAGAGTTGTTAACCTAACCCTACATAGCTTTTTATCTGGTAATATCACACTACTAACTAGAGCATACAAAACATTTGCTAGACCAATACTTGAATACAGCTCATCAAACTGGAACCCACATTACGTATCTGATATTAGCACAGTTGAGAAAGTCCAGAAATATTTCACAAGAAGAGTTCTCCACTTCTCTACTCATTGCAGAATACCTTATGCCACCAGACTTGAAATTCTAGACGTAAAAAACCTTGAATTATGCTGTCTTCGGTCTGATCTAAGTATGGTATATAAAATCATACATTGCAATGACTTACCTGTCAATGAATACTTCAGCTTCAACCATAACAACACAAGAGCACACAATAGGTACAAACTCAAGGTTAAGCGCACCAAACTTGATTGCGGGAAATACGACTTCAGCAACAGAGTGGTCAATGTCTGGAATACTCTACCTGACTCTGTGGTTTCTTCCCCAAACCCCAAAAACTTTAACCTTAAACTGTCTACTATTGACCTTACTCATTTCCTAAGAGGTCTGTAGGGGGCATGCATAAACATACCAACGTGCCTACCGTCCCTGTCCCTATTGTTTCTTTTATTTTTCTTATATGTACCCATTTCCTGTATTCATAACTATGTATATACTTATACCTATTATCTTGTAAGCAATTGACAAATCAAAATAAATAAATCGAAATAAATAAATAAAACAATTCTCAGTATGGTGGAATGCTTTTGAACACACATTTTTCCTGAATTACAGAATCATAAACAATGATGAATTTTCTGGCACCCTAAAAATATTACAGGACAAACTTTTATTGTGCCCATTCTTTATACCAAAAGCATGGCAAATTTTTCTGAAAGATTATTACATATACTTTTGATACGTGTCAGGAGAAGGAATAGGAAAAGAAATGGCTAGAGACCAATATGTATACCAAATTTCTTTATAGTTTCTCCTACCCATAATTCCAAGTCCAAAGTACATGTTTCTTGAACTTCTCTTAATTTGTTCTGCTTTTATCTGGATCTTTCTTAAAATGCAATATTCAGAACTGGATACAATAATTGGAGTGGGCTTGACCGGGGCAGAATGGAGTAATTATTTTTATGATTTGAAAATCATAATTCAGATGAAGAATGCAAAAATTTCAGAATATGGCAAATTAGGCTTCAGATCATGGATTACCGCTTCTTCATCCAGGATACACAACTATGTAGCAAGCAGGGATTTAAATACAAATCCCTTTGGTTACATCCCATTGTGCTGCTGGGTTCTCAGACGACAAGACAAATAATTTGAAATTTAAAAAGTAATAAATATATTTCTCCCCACAACTCATAATTAGGAAAAGTCTAATAAGTAGTTTCCTCTCTGACATGATAGCACTGAAGAGCCAGCATCTATCTCATTCAAAATTATCCAGATTTTTAATCAATTCTGTAACTCTAAGCCTTTTTTTCTTAGAGAAGAATGTATTTCATGTGCAAAACATTAGTCATTGTTTTTTTTTGTAGTTTGTAATCTTTTTTTAGGGTCAAACATTTTAGACTATATGTGTGAATGAATAAAATTACATCCTATTTTTGTTATTATATCTGACACATCTGAGTCATCACCATTTGATTTACCTTATGACTTCCTATATTCTTCATGTGTATAGTCCATACATTAGTTCACCAATAATGACAATGACAGTAATGAGGTATTACTCTGATTGTGCTGATCATCTTCAGGACAAATTATTTCACATCCTCCTAGATATCATTTTATTTCCATTTTGTAGGCTAGTTCCCCTCTCTTAGAGAGCAGAATTTTAAATCCTATTGAGCTAATGCCATTGTTCTCAGTATAATTTTTAATTTCCAGATTGAATGACCCGTTAATTAAAAAGGTGATCTAACCAATTTGAATGAGGGCAGGAAATTGTTCCCATCACCAGATATTATCCCACTTGGAAATATTTCTCAAGTACCCCAGGTGCTGGACTGAATTAGGGTTTCATTTTTTCTTAAAAGTGCAAAACGTAATTCTACTCCTGGCTAAATTTCATATAATTCAATACTACTTTCTCACAGTAAAGACTTATTGTAAAGACATATTGTAATTTAAACCATTGCACTAGAAGCCAGGAATTCACTATGCCATTGTTGGAAGTTAAAACTCATCCCTCTCTTAGGAAAATGAAATATTTTAGGATATATTAAAAAGGCAGAATATTTCCCCTAAAAAGAGAAGAAACTCAGAAGCAGAAACTCACCTCAGAAGCAGAAACTCACCCCCACCTTTGTTAATGGGTGGGGCATTAAGGCCTAGGCCAGAGTATTCTACATAATAAATAATGCCCATCTCACTATCTGGCCTGTGAAGATTGCATCAGCCAGTACTCAGATAAAGCCATGTGGTCCAGACAAAGCCTACAAAGTTAGCTAAGACCCTCCCCCCGGGAGTCTGACAGCCAATGGGATACATTTTTTGCACCGGAACAGGAGATACTAAGATGGGGCCCAACAAAGGTTATATAACTAAGGGACTCTCAGCATCTCCGCCCTTTCTTTCCCTTTCTTTCTTCACTCAAGGCATGTGATCCTGTCCACCATTAAACCATCTTTCCAAGCACTCACCATGTTTCCAGTGTCTTTTTTCCCTACTTGGAACTGAACCCAGAAGGATATTTCTTCCAATAATATGATGAGAATCACTTTTTTACCTTGAAAGGAATATCCTTCTGGGTTCAGTTCCAAGTGGGGAAAAAGACACTGGAAACATGGAGGCTGCTTGGAAGGTTTAATGGTGGACAGGACCAACTGGCCTGGAGCTCCAGAGAAGGATGATCACATGCTTCAATGTGAGAAGAGATCAAGAAAAAAGGACTGAGGTGCTGAGAGTGCCTGGGTTGTATAACCTCTGTTGGAATTTGAATTTGAGCTTGTATTCTGATTGGTTGTCAGACTCCCATGGGCAATTCTGTAGGCTGTCCTAAGTTCCAGGCTTGGTCTTGCCATGCTGGATGTTTATGCCCTTAAAAGGGCTTTTGGCAATTGCTATAGCTTTACCTGGAGTTCCTTGTTATGTAAAGTATTCTGGCCCAGGCCTTAATGGCCCACCCATTAACAAAGGTGGGGGTGAGATTCTGCTTCTGGGGTGAGTTTCTGCTTCTGAGTTTCTACTCTTTTTAGAGGAAATATTCTGCCTTTTTAATATTTCCTAGGCTATTTCAATTTTCTAGGAGAGGGGTGGGTGCTAACTTCCTACAACCTTATACTGATGACTTTTCTGTTTTGTTGGCACAATCCTTTGTCTTCAGAAGTTATTTGTCTGATGCTTGCCCTCCCTCTGTCATCATACCCTTTTGACAGCCACAATAAACTTTCTCCTTCTCTTGTCAAATAAATACTGAAAACACAGGTCATCACGCTTATTTTTGTTTCTGGTGGTGATGCTATTATGAATGAAAAGTACATAGAGATATGGGGCTTGTTGAGTGACAGGTATCAAGGCACATTTTGGTTGCATTCTGAATCTGCTTACATAGGTAGGTACCTTTTTAGTTTTAAAGGAATTTGCATGAGTGGGCCAAGAAGATTGGTGCTTACAAGCACATTCCAATTTCTTATCCCTGATATTGCTCTCTCCCGCCACCATCTATTTAGTATTCATTGATGTTTCATCCCTAGTAGCCCTAAATTAGACAAAGGACTATTTAGGGCCCCAGGTTGAGAAGACTGATATTCAGTTGCCAGGCCTATTGTGAGCATTCAAACCTTCTTTTTGTTCACATATGGCAAAAGCAGTACTTTGGTACAAAATGAGGAAAGTAGATTTGATTCACACATTTTTCGCTGCCTGTACAAACAATAAAATGTATCTTAGTTGGTTCAATTTACTGTAATACTAGAAGCTGTCATCTAGAGCTATGTGTAAATAATGTGTAGAAGAGGAAGTAAATCCAAGTGCAAAATGATAGAACCAATAAACTGCATACTAGGCTAACAGAACAGAAAAATCCAGTTTTAGTTTTCCTGACAAATTACTAGTGATTCAGTAGACTTATTTAGGAAGGGGAAGAAAGGAGTAGAATCAATCTATTGCAAAAATACTCCATTGATTATACCAAGAGATCCCAATCTACGGTCTCTCTGGTTTAGTGAGTGATAACTGTTGGGTATATGGATACACCAACCAGGTTTGGGTTGAATAAATATGTAAACCTAGGATTAAGTGTCTATGTAGCTTTAAACAAGAAACTGCAATGTCATTGTGGGTGCGGTTGCAGGCAGTAATATAGGTAGGAAGGGAAACGTAATAGACGCTGGCTTCTGGATGCACCTGGTTCTGTTCCTGGTCTGCTGCCTGCTGGAACGTCTATCTGCTTACTTTTGATGGCTACTGTGCCAGATACCATTTCAACTGAACACAAGGACTGTTTGCCTGGTGAGCTGAGGATTCAGCGTTGTCCTTGAGAGAAAGGTATCAGAAGGAGAAGATTACAAGCAGATAAGAATATTGTACTGACTGTTAATGAACTTGATATCTGGATAGATATACTGGATACTGACATATGGACTGAATGACACTTCTTAACCTCTGTGTGTATTAAATAACTATTTAAAACCACAAACAGTGTTTTTGTCTCCAGTGTGTGTATACTCTTGGGCCCACTCTCTCTCTCATTTGTCTGCCTGGCTTGACTGCTGCTGCACACTCTGCTAGGGGGTTTATCCCCAAACACTAACAATAACTGAGCCTTAACTAGATCTATTAATATGTGTTACATATTGAAGTATGCATTATGAGTATTTAATCCTGGATCTTCCTACGCTGAATTCCCAGGATTACTAGATAATATTTCTGGGTCAGTAAATTCTGGGAGGTCAGGTCCTTTTTCAACTATGACATTTTCACAGACAGAAAGGTCTTAGTATTTCATTTTAATGCTCTAATCCTGATCAGTTTCTAAAGGCATATTAAGCCCAAGAAGAAATGTAATGTTTTAAAAATGAAGGGCAGGAAGTATTTTCATGATGAGTAAGTTGTTCATTTGCTTTATTCTTACTTCTTAAATTGTAAAATTGTCTTGCCAAATGCTTTCCAAACTCTAGAATACAGCTCCTATGAAACTTGCTGGATATTAGCTCCCTCTTTTTGTGTGGCAAGTAATATTCATAAATAAATTATACCAAATAGAAAATGTTAGATTTGTGTATTGAGCAAGGGAACCAACCTGTTTTTTTCTCTTAAATATGAAAAACGAGCTAAAGGTGAGTTAAAAACAATTTCCTTTTGACATCAATGCACCTTCAAGGGTAGGAACAGAGGGTTTTTTCCTTTTTCTTAAAAAAAAAGAACAGCAGCTGTCATACATGCTGATCTTTACATCTCATGAGTTTAACACTAATGAGTTATGGGCAGGCCCACAAAAACACAATGTGAAAATTAGGAATTTAATGATCTGTAAGATTAAAAGCTGTGTGGGACTGTATGTATTTAAGACTGCCATCTTGTGATCAAAGGTGAATTATTTGATTCAGCCTCATTTTTTCACTTAGTTTAAAATTATTTTAAGTGTGTAGTTATTGGCTGATGTGTACCACACACAACTTTCTGAATAATTATGAATAGTTCTTCTGACTAAGATTTATTATGGATTTACTCCAAAATTAAAGTGTACATTGACTTTGGTGAGGTTTGCCTCCACAAATTCACAAAGTTTTAAAAGGTGCCCAAAGTCTTTTTAAATGAGCTGTTTTATCAAATTAAAATATAGCACAAAACATGTAAAATACGTTTGTAAGAAATTGCATATATCTAGAATTCATTGGGTCTCCATTTTTACAGATTTATATATTCAAATTATATCTCTGTACTTTCATTAACAGTTTTTATAAAAAATACATTTTTGATCATTACTAGAAAGTTGGGAGAAGAACAAACCCAGAAAAGAATGGGCAATTCAGAACAATTTTTTTACTCACCCAATTTCTGATTTAAAATCATATGAGGAATTAAATTCAGTGACTGTCTTGAAAACAGAGTGATCTTTGCTTGTCTAATTAGAGCATATTAAATGGTTGGTAAAACACATTTGCTGTCATAACAATTGCACTTCAATGTCACTTGGACTCAACTTTTGAATAGAGCTGCATATAACCTGAAAAGCCTTGGTTTGATTTTTTTTGCAAAATGTGGTACATTGTATCTCATAATGATTGAATTTTCTTACAAAATTTCATCTTACTCTGATTTTAAAAAAGCAGTATTGGGACACATTTCCCCATTTTTTATATTCACTTTCCCAAGAAATGTATAAGTTGAAAGAGCTGTTCTCTGGACACATGCAAAGTGTCTGGGGCCAATTTGGATTGAGAATCTGACTGTAAAATAGGCTGTGATCCCTTCCACAGCCATACTAAACATGCCAATATTAGAAAAAAAATGTTGAATCTGTCTAAAGTATTAATATAGGCTATTAAAGAGGAAATATAATACAGGTCCTCAAGCTCTCCTCATTTGCATCTGTTCATGGATTAATTTAAACTCATGCTTCAGTTTATCAGCACTGTTTAAAGAATCAGAATTCCAGCAAATGGAAAAGAATCTATAGTATAAGACACAGCAAAATTATCAAAATGCTCCACTACCATCTCAATATATATAGTATGTAGGTGATCCACTTATTCTGAATATTTTTGGGACATCCCAAAGAATCTCTTTAGACAATTAAGATAATAAAGATGGGTGAAGTAGTTTTCCATTTATACCATGTTTCACCAAAAATAAGACTAGGGCTTATTTTCGGGGGATGTCTTATTTTTTTTCACATACAGAAGGCAGTGAGCACAGGGGCTGAAAGGAGCGGGAACATTGGTACTGCTGGGCCATCCCTCTCCATCCCACCATTTACTTGTCCATGACTACAATGAGCAAAACTCTTGGTGCACCCCAGCCTCTGCCTGCCCATGCCTGCTGCTGCTGGGACACTGGAGGTCAGGTCTTGCTCAGGCTGCTGTTATGATGAGGCAGAAGGCCATGCAGCATGTTTGGATCACCTGCCCCCCTTTGCCACTGCCTGCTTCTGGTGCCCCCATGCATTGGAATCGCCTGCTTCCATTAAATTGAGGGTCAATCTGTCCCACCATCTCTCGGTTTGCCTGCGGCTGTGATGATCCAAAAGGCCACATGGAGCATTGGGAGCCAGGCAGAGACATAGGGGAGGAGGTGATCCTGATGTGCCATGCAGCCATCTACCCAGTCCTGGCCACAGGCAAGCTAAGGACAGTGGGCCTGATTTAATGGAGGTAAGTGATTCCAATATATGTTGGCACCAGCAGCAGGCAGAGGTACGGGAGAGGGGGAGGCAATATCGAGAAGCTGCACTGCCTTCTGCCTCATTGTAGAAGCAGCCTGAGCAAGACCTAAGCTCCTGACCTGGCAGAGTGCAAACCATGGTCTCCATTGGCTCCAGAGCCACAAGGTGAACTGTGGAAGAGAAAGGCCCTTGGCGAGGTTGCCTGTTGACACAGCAGGGCCAGTGTCAAGCTTCCAAGTAATACATCCCCAATAATGAGAAGTCCAATGCAGGCATTTTCTTCAAAGTTCATTTTATTAGGAATATATCAAATTGGCAAAGTCTTGGTGTAAATCTGGCTCTGACCACACCCCAGATTTACACCCAGTAAAAAGCAAACTTTCAAAACTACTGCCCAAAGTCACATTTCCCAATCAGCTCTCAGCCCATCCAATCTGGTGATTCCAAACTCCACCCCCAACCACCTGCAGTCACATCCTCCATTCCCATAGGAAAGAATATTATTTAGACTACAACATCCCCCCCTTATCTCTTACAATCCCCCTTCCTGCTACCAGACTGTGGCAAGCCTGAAGCAGAGTTAAACCCCTAATTAGAATGCCTAGAAAAGAATAATAATAAGAAATGGCTACACTAAAACATGGCTACACCTATGTTAGCTTCAGGGTCAACAGCTGGGGTTGGTGATAGTGCATTGGAAACACCTCCAGACACTCAGAGAGACAGAATGAGAGGCAGCTCCTGACCCTCACTGCCTCAGCCGATCTGTGGGGCCACAATTAAGGGGTGAGTCAGGTCCAGGTCAAGCTCGGGGTGGTGCTTTACCCACATTGTCGATTCTGTTGCTATGCCGAGTCAAGCTGCATGCCCCCTCCAATGCACAGGTGCCAAGACCTGGCTGCTGGAGTCATGGTGATGGGGAGAGAAGGGACCAAGCCTCCATGAGGTGACTGGGGAAGGGAAGGAGCCATCCTGCTATGCACCACCTCAGGGATTGCTGCCCATGTTTGTGAGGAGACACATGGTTGGATATGTGATCATTGGTGGTTAGTATCCCAGGGGGCAGCAGGGATAAGTTTTCTCCTCTAACTTCATCACCTCCTCCTCAGCCCCTCCATCACCCCCTCCTCAGATGTGGGTTTAACATCTTCAATTCATGCCTTCAATTTCTGTGGGCTTCTAAATTGGTATACAAGACAGAACACCCTCTCTTTAGTTATTTACACTTTAGTGTTTTATTTTCTGCCCTTGGGTCTAACTGTGTTTGGGTGATTTACACATCTGTCATGCCTACCCATTCTGTCCCACCATCTCTCTGCTTGCCCATGGCTGCTGCTGTATACCATCAGCCTGCACGTGCTCGCTGCCTCCTGTGCTGGCCACAACCACCCCTCCTTCACTAGGGCTTATTTTTGGGGTAGGGCTTATATTAGGCACACACTTAACATCAGGTTAGGGCTTAATTTTTGAATATGTTTTATTTGGGGGGAATATGGTATTATAATATTTATTAATTCATCAAATTGATATAGCTGCTCATCAAGAAGTGACTCTTGGTAGTGTACAATAGTTAGTAAAAATAATACTACATTACAGACACCTAAAAATAAAAAAGCATTAAAATACAGATTAAAACTCAAAATATACAAATTCCAAGCAGAGACACAGTACGTGGAGCTATCTAAACAAATCTATGGTTCCCTGGCACCCACCCACCCACCCCAGGCTTGATGGTACAAATAAGTTTTGTTTTGTTTTGTTAAGACTTAATACATGGAAATTGTCAGGGCTTTGTTTTCTGAAGAAAAAAGGAATTCAGTTACAATGTTTTTCCATGTTATGCCTCAATTTACACTTCAGGGTAAAAGCTTAATTTATGATACATGATATAGATTTCAGTACATTTCTTGTACTGGAAATTGGATGTCCAATTGGCTTATGTTTTTTTTTTAAATCAAAACCTATAATTCCCCCTATACATTGTGCTGAGGAAATTTTAGATCTGAACTACAACTTTTGTAGTCCCAGTCAGGTTAGTAGTGAGGGTTGCTGCAATATGAGAAAAGTTCAGAAAAAAGAAAGAAGAAAATATCAGAAGAGCCTCCTGCTCCAATGAGAATATTTACCATCTTTACTAGTATCTGTTCTTTCTTTTCATATCTTATACTTTGAAAATAGTCTCAATTTGTACTGGTTCAGAAGTGTATACAATTAAGAGTTCTTCCCTTCCTTTGTCATTATGCCAGAACAGAATTGTGTCCCAAATAGGAATGGTGGTGATTCTTGTAACATCAGCAAAGAGAAGTCCTTTCCCCAAGGTATACTCTATTCAAATCAGATAAGGGAACTTTCACAGCAACAACGTTGACATTTTCACCCTGTGTCAATCAGAACTGTACATGTCTCTCTGTTCTCAATGCTCAGATTAAAGCTTTCAACTGCAACAGGAAAAGAAGAAGACTGTGAGTGAGGTTTGACAGTAAGGACTGTCATTTCATTGACTGCCAGGTCAATGTAGCTAGTATGGCTGGTTAAGTAGGTATCTTTGTTATTTTCATTGTTGCTCCATTCCTGCCAAAGCTGTGTATTCAGGGGCGGGATTCTACTGTTTCGATTCTTTAGAACCGATTGTTATGATTCTGTGCAGTTTGGAAAACTGGCAAATCATGCACCTGGCTGGCCTTGCCCCTCTCTGCCTGCCCCTCCCCTCCCCTTCAGTCCTTATCATGCACATGCCTGACATCGCTGACTGCGTTCTACCCCACCCAGTCACTCCTTAAGGTATTTCTTTTTCCTCCCTCCTGATGATCAGCTGTTCCAGTGATCAGCTGGCCCAGGATCCCCCTCTCTGTCTTACTGCTTTGCCTAGGAGGCTTCCCTGAGGCCCAGGAGGCAAAAAGGGGCACAGGGGGTGAGGGTGGGAATGGGCATGGGTGGGTGGGTGCTGCACCCCCCCAGAGTCTTCCTTGAGGCCCAGGAGGTCCAAAAACCAGGAGGGGGGTTTGCTGCAAAAAAGAAGAAGCTATGCCCATCCCATCCCAATGTCCACCTAGCCATGCCCACAGAACCAGTTGTTAAAAAATTTGAATCCCACCGCATTGTGTGCTTCATGGAAAACAGCACACGCCTAATATCAAAAGAGGTTTATATTGATTTATTGGATTATTGTAACACAGTTTACCTGCATACCACCATTTGTCAGTAGGGAAATATGGCAGTGCAGGAATGTAGTTACTGAGTGGGTGAATTAATCAATATATAGAGTTCCATTGTCCATCTACTTCCAAATATTTAGCCTCTTTGTTTATAAAACAGTTTATTTTTCTCCCTATCCATCATTTCTCTCCATATAAGCCAACTGCAGCCCATGCACTTTTCCTTTTCTTTCCTCCATGAAACAAATAATATTGCAAAATTGCAAATATATTATGCTACTTAGCTTGCCTGAGTGGACAGAGAATGAATGCTCTTTCTGAAAAGAGTTTGGGGGTACACCTTACTACAGACACATTCATATAGGCCATTTCCAGCAGCTGGTCACGTTGGGAAGTCTACTGTACTATTGCTCAGCTTATCTTCTCACACCATGACTTTAACTTTAATTGATAAATTGGACTGATCCTTCTTTCACTAATGCTGCAGAAATCAACCCATTCCCATACAAATGTTATGAAAGAGCAAGGAAGGAAAAGAGATCCTGGTTGCTATCTATATACCATTAAAACTCTTGTCTCAGTTTTTAATAGGGATATAAGTCTGTACTTTTTAACTTGCTGCAGGTCTGTACCCTCCTTCGATATAAGTGTAATGTATACTTCTGTCCATGTTTTAGGTATTTTTTCTTTAACATAACTTCATTCATAACTTCTAATAGGTGAAGATTCAGTATTTCCTGAAAGGTCTTGTAAAATTCCACTGGTAAGCCATCTGGACCTGGTGCTTTTCCAACATTCTGTTTTTTTAAAGCTTCTGCTAATTCCATCATTGTTATATTCCCTTCTAGCATTGTTTCAATATCTTTAGGTATCTGAGGTAAGTTCTCTTTCTGTAAATATTGCTTGACTTTTTCTTCTTTAATATTCTCTTGAAAATGCAATTTCCCATAGTAATCTTGTATAATTTTTTTCTTCTCCTCATTTCCATAACATGAATGTCCTTCATTTATTAGTTGGCTAATCCTTCTTGATTCTTTCCCCTTTCTCAATTTATAGGCTGGCCATTTGCCTGGTTTATTTGCATCTTCAAAATAATTCTGTTTAGCATTTTTAATTTTTTGTGCTAGTTCCTCTTTTTCCATCAGTCCCATTTTATGTTTAATTATATTCATTTTATTTTTAATGTCTTTTTTTGTGGGGACTTCTGTAAGTCTTTTTCCAGTTTTTTATAATCATCCTCTAATATTTTGAAAGTCTTTTTCTGTTTTATATTTCTTTTCCTTGTATAGTCTATTATCAAGCCTCTTGTGTAGGCCTTCATCGTGTCCCAGGGGTTCTGTAGAGATATATCCTCTTTTCTATTTTCTTGAAAGTTCTTTCTCTGTTTTCTGTTTAAAGTCTTTTTCTTTTAATATCGTATTATTTAAGGTCCATCTGGATCTCCTCTTGTATCCTCTCCAAGTAACTGTCACTAGGTTATGATCTGCCCAAGTGCTTGTTTCTATTTCAATCTCTCGTATGTTAGCCAGTAATTCTGCTGACATCTATATCATGTCTATTCTAGACCATGAAGCATGAGTGTTTGAGTAAAAGGTGTATTGCTTACTCTCCACATTTCTCTCTCTCCATGCATCTTTTAAGTTGAATTCTTCTGTTATTTGAAAGAAGGATTTTGGTAATATCTTTCTAGCTTTCTTTGTTGATTTCTGTATTTTGTAATCCAGCTGATCATTAACTATTCCATTAAGATCTCCCATCATACAAATATTAACACAGTCCAATTCAATTATTTCATATGTAATTTCCTGTAAAATTCTTCTTGGTTATCATTTGGAGCATAAATTGCAATGAAAAGTGTTTTAACATTATTGTCCATTATTTCCACCATCAAAATCCTTCCATCGTCATCTGTAATTAATTCTGCCAAAATTGTGTCTTTAATATATAAAACCACTCCTCTTTTTTTAGATTGTGCCAGCGATGTAAATAATTTCCCTAATTTTTTTGTTTAAGTATATATTCATGTTGTTTTTTAATATGTACTTCTTGTAAGCAGATTATATAAAATTTCAATTTCTCTAGTTTATGAAATATTTTCCTTCTTTTAGTAGCCAAATTAAGTCCATTTATGTTAATCGTAATCAATTTTCTTTCATCCATGTTAGGCTTTGTGAGGGAGTTTTATTGCTCTAGTAGATCTTAATTCTCGTTGCTCTCTGGGTATACCACCTACTGCCCCTTCTTTTTCTTTTTCAATGGAATTCAATTAGTGACTCTTCCTTTCTAGCTTCTTCCTCTTTTCCTCTAAAATATTCTAAGTAGAATAGCTCAGCTTTTTCAACTGTGTCAATTCTGTGTCTTTGTTCCTGCCAGGTGAACAAGAGGCCTTTTGGCATCAGCCATCTGTAATTTACTCCTCTTTTAAGTAACTCTTTTGTCAAAAATAAATATTCTCTTCTCATCTCTCTTACTCTTCTTAGTATCTGTTTCAGCACCACAATTTCTTTATCTTTGTACTTTAATGTTTTCTCTCTTGCCACCTGTAGTATCTGTATCTTAATAATCTTTTTAGTGAATCTAATATGAACTTCTCTTGGTAGACTGTTTCTCATTGTATATCATGTATATACATGGAACACTTCATCCATCCCATCCATCATCTTTTCTTTGGTTATCTCTAACACTTCTGCCAGTATTTCTGTCATTATTTCAGCAAGATTTTCACCTTTTCCTTCTTCTACATTTTGAAATCTTAGGTAGAATTCTGATCTGTCTATTTCTCATCCTAATGGTTTGCATCTGTGCTTCTCAATATCACTCAATTGAGTGTCAATATCTCCAATTTTCTTATCCCTTTGTACATCTTCTTCTTCAATTTTTTAAATTCTGTCCTCATATTTCATCATCATCCGTTGAATGTTCTCTACTTTCTCATCTGTCTTTTCAGTTCTTTGCTCAATATTCTCAGCTCTTTGCTCAGTATTCTCTATTCTCTTTTCAATCTTCTGGATTCCTTGCATAATCATCTGTAATGTCACTTCCTTCTCTTTCTCCTGTTGTAAAATTGTCTGTATTGACCGTTGTCCTCCAGATGGTGAAGATGCTATTGGTATTGAGGGAGCTGGTACTGTTGTACCTGCTCATCTTGTGCTTACCTGTAGAGAGGAAGAGAGAAAAAGGAAAAAAGAAAAAGGAAAAAAAAGGAGTATAGGCAGGCAGTTGCCACTCCCCCCCCCCCAAAAAAAGGGGGGGGAGAAAAATCTTCAGGCACTTATATACCTTAATCCAGTTATTTCTCTTAATAAAAAAGAGAAAAGGAAGAAGATAAAAAAGTAAAACAAAATTACGTTCTAGTTTCTGGAATAGAAGGTTAAGATCCAAACATAAAAATCCAAACTTGGGGGGTGGGGGAGTAGAAAAGGAGATAGAAAATAATCTAGAGTTAAGCCAGCTGCTGCCACTAAGTATCCAAGGCTCTTTAATAAATCAAACTCAATGTTTCTGGTTCAGGTATTTCCATGGTCACTTCAATCTTCTTTCTTTCAACTTCAGCTCCAAGTTCTAATTATTTAATTTCACAGATGAGCACTTGTATAAACAATCTACCATGCTCATCCCACTATCTTTTCCATTGCAAAGCTCAGTCCTTGAGTATAGCAAGTACATAAACAAACTGAGAAAGAAAGAAACAATATGTCCAAGCTTCTAAATGACAGTGCTACTTTTCCCCCCTTCACTTTCACTCCCCCCTCTTGTATCCAATACCAGAAACAAAAAGAGAAAATGGAATCCTTCTTTTTTTAAAAAAAAAAATACAACTCAAATCCAAAAGAAGAGTCTTAATCAAAACAGACTTTCAAAAAAATTATTAAAAAATAAATAAAAATAAAAAACAAGGATGAATTTAAAAGAAACCAGTCCAGTTTAAAGTTCAGTAGCTTTACCAAATTCAAAGTTCCAGTAAAAAGGGAAAAAGAAAATTTTTTTTCACTTTAACTACTTTAATTTCGCCGCTTAAACTCTTTCCTCTTCACTTTTAATTTCAATTTAAATCTTTCAGGAAGTTCTCTTCAAGTGATAATGAGTAAAAGTTCATCTCACCATACTGACACACTTTCCTTCAATCTCTTCTGTTCTGGAACTGTCCCAGCTTCAGCAGCTTGAATGGCTGCCTCTCCACCACCAGCAAAAGGGCTTTTCCTGGATCAACCAGGGACTTTGCAATGTCCCTGGGATCAACAGGATGTGCCCTCCTCAGTCACCACCTCTACAGGATGGTTTAGGTCCTGTGGGACTGTCCTACAATGGAGATATCAGTCGTGATCTTGGAGCTTCAAGATCGCATGCTGTACCGCTGAGACACCAGCTCTGCCCCCCATAGATTACTATGGAAAACTGTATTTTCAAGAGAATATTCAAGAAGAAAAAGTTAAGCAATACTTACAAAAAGCAAACTTACCTCAGATACCCAAAGATATTGAAACAATGCTAGAAGGGAACATAACAATGATGGAAAAGCACCGGGTCCAGATGGATTGCCAGTGAAATTTTACAAGACCTTTCAGGAAATATTGAATCTTCACCTATTAGAAGTTATGAATGAAGTTATGTTAAAGAAAAGAATACTCAAAACATGATCAGAAGTGTATATTACACTTATACTGAAGGAGGATACAGACCTGCAGCAAGTTAAAAATTATAGACCTATATCCCTATTAAACTCAGATTATAAAATCTTTGCTTCAATTTTGGCAGAAAGACTAAAAAGATACTTAACTTTATCCATATTGATCAAATGGATTCCTACCAAGAGACAAATCAAAGACAATGTGATAATTATTTTGGATACTTTGGAATACTATGAGGCACATCCTGAGAAGCAAATGGCTTTGATGTTTTTAGATGCACAAAAAGCCTTTGTCAATGTGAGTTGGCAATTTATGTTATTGCAATTGGAACAAATGGGCTTTGGTAAAAAATTCATTCAAGCCATTGAAACGATATATTATGAACAAACTGCAAAAGTTATGGTAAATGGAGAACTAACAGAATCTATAGATATAAGAAAAGGGACAAGGCAAGGTTGTCCACTGTCACCCCTGCTGTTTGTGTTAACATTGGAAATGTTGAATAGGAATATTAGAAAAGATAAAGAAATAAAAGGAATGAAAATCCAAAAGGAAGAGTATAAATTGCAAGCTTTTGCAGATGACCTGGTATTTATATTAGAAGACCCATTGGAAACAGCACCTAAATTAATAGAAAAGATAGAAGAATATGGAAAAGTAGCAGGTTTGAAAATAAATAAAGATAAAATAAAGATACTAACAAAGAATATGCTAGTAAAACGAAAGAAAGAGTTGGAAGAAGTTTTAGAAATACAGGTCACAAACAAGGTTAAGTATTTAGGGATATATATTACATCAAGATGTAGTACACTGAAGGAGGATAATTATTTTAAACTCAAACAGCAGATTGCAACAGATTTGACAAAATGGGGAAACTTACAATTATCATTGATTGGGAGAATATCTACAATTAAGATGAATGTATTGCCTAGAATTTTATATTTATTCCAGACAATTCCAATCTGACTAGGGAAGGAGTTTTTTGAAGATTTAAATAGAATTGTGTTGAAATATATTTGGCAGGGCAAAAAAGCAAGAATAAAATTAAAATTGTTACAAGATGCAAGAATAAGAGGAGGGTTTGCCTTGCCTAACTGGGAGTTGTATTACCAAGCAACAAATTTGATGTGGGTAAAGGAATGGATAATATTAAGGAACAATAGACTATTGACCTTAGAAGGGCATGACTTGCTGTTGGGATGGCATGCCTTCCTTTGGTACAAGGGAACTAAAACACAGGGGTATTTTAGAAAACATTATATTTGAGAGGCATTGTTTTTGAATTGGGAGAAGATAAAAAGACAATATTATTTAAAAATTTCACTATGAATATCTACCATTGAAGCTTTTTCTTATCCAATAATATATAAAAAGGAACAAACAGTTAGATATGGTGAGATATTAAATGAAAAGGGTGAACTTAAATCTATGCAAGTGTTAGAAGAACAAGGTGTAAAAATGAACTGGTTTTTATATTTGCAAATACAATCTAGATTTGACAAAGATGTTAAAGCAGAAGGTATTTATGATAAGTTGATTGACTTACATAAGATTTTGATGGGTACTGATGAAAAGGTAATTTAAAAACTTTACGGACACTTATTAGAATTTAAATTGGAGGAGGAACAAGTTAAAGAAACGATGATTCATTGGGGGGAAATTTTGGATATTGGATTGATTTAGAAAAAATTGCAAAAATTGTGGTCTCAAAATTATGAAATGACAATGTCAACTGCATATAAAGAAAATTTGTATAAGATGTTTTACAGGTGGCATCTACCTGCAACGAGACTTGTGAGAATGTTTAAGAATAAATCGGATAAATGTTGGAAGTGTCATCAGATACCTGGTTCATATTACCATATGTGGTGGACATGCTTGGACGCAAAGAAATATTGGACTAAAATCCACACATGGTTGGAAAAAATGATAAAACAACACATAGACTTTAAACCAGAGATCTTTTTATTGGGAATTATACTGGAAATATACAACAAAGAGTTGAAATATTTGATTGTAAATGTACTAACAGCGGCTAGGATTGTATTTGCTAAGAATTGGAAAAATGATAAAATACCTATGGAGGAGGAAGTTATTAAGAAAACTATGGACTGTGCTGAAATGAGTAAATTGACTTTGAAATTAGAGAACAAGAAGATAAACAATTTTATATGATATGGGATTTGTTTTATCAATGATTGGACAAAAAGACATGGTAATTTTGTGATAGAAATTTAATAGATTGATATAAGACATAATATAGACATATATAACTGTTGTGACTCCGGAGTTGGAATCTGTTTCTCAAACTATGGTTAAGACCGAGGAGCTGATGGAGTTGGGTGCACTCCGCCCTTGTTTAATGGTGCGAGAATGTTCTAGAAGGTTTCAGGAAGGCTTGTGTGTTTATTGCGGGGGTTCTGGACATTTTGCTAATTCCTGCAAATGGAGAGGGACCCACAAACTTGTGCCTGAATCCATTCCTGACCCATCGGGAAACGGGGTAGGCCAGACCTCGGGGAAACCCTAGGTTGGGCATGTTCCACACCCTCACCCCAAATTGCTGAAGTGAATCCAGGGCCTCCTATGCATTTACTTTTGGACACTCAAATCTTTTTACAGTCCCAGAAGGAGGGAATTCCCGCTGTTGCATTGGTGGACTCAGGGGCTACAATCAGCTTTATGGACCGAGCTTTTGCTACACACTATGAGATCCCATTGATTGCTGTGGAACCACCCATTAAGGTGGAAACCGTGGATGGGTGTGAGCTCAAGTCTGGGCCCATTTGTTTCGCCACCCAGCCAGTGCGTATGGTCATTGGGGATCACGAGGAGGTGATAAGTTTTTATATCACTTTGAATCTTCATCTCCCCTTGGTACTTGGCATGTCCTGGCTGCGTTTGCACGATCCGTTGGTGGCCTGGGCGCAGAATGCCATTTCCTTTCCAAGTCTCCAATGTGTGGATCATCTGAGGCATATCTGCGCTGGCCAGGATATCACCGCCGCTCCTGCTGTTTCCATACCTCCGGAGCTATCGGACTTCTCCGACGTTTTCAGTGAGAAGGAGGTGGATCAGTTACCACCGCATCGTGCTTATGATTGTCCTGTAGACTTGATATCAGATGCTCCACTGCCCAAGGGTCGGTTATACTCCATGTCGGAGCCTGAGTTGGCTGCGCTTCGAGAGTTTCTAGATAAAAACTTGGCTCGGGGGTTTATTTGACCATCGTCGTCTCCTCTTTCGGCTCCTGTTCTTTTTGTTAAAAAGAAGTCGGGAGAATTACGCTTATGTTGTGATTATCGCCGTCTAAACTCTATCACAGTGAGGAATAGTTATCCTTTGCCGCTCATTCCGGAATTAATGGAGCGGTTGCGGGAGGCTACTATCTTCACTAAACTCGATCTGCGTGGGGCCTACAACCTGGTTTGGATGCGCAAGGGGGATGAGTGGAAGACGGCATTTGGCACTCTTTATGGTCATTTCGAGTACACCGTCATGCCATTTGGTCTGACCAACGCTCCCGTGGTACTCCAGCATTTGATGAACGACATTTTTTGGGATATGCTGGATAGGTTTGTCATGGTGTATCTGGATGACATTTTGATCTACTCCCAGTCCAGGGATCACCACCTTCATCAGGTGCATCAAGTGCTGCAGTGTCTTCGGGAGCATAAGCTCTATGCGAAACTGGAGAAGTGTTTCTTTTTTCAGTCTTCAATAGAGTTTTTAGGGCATATCATCTCTCCCGAGGGTATTGCTATGGACCCTAAAAAAGTTGAAGCCTTGTGTAGTTGGGAAGCCCCTCGTCGAGTAAAGGATGTGCAACATCTTCTGGGGATCGCCAACAACAGGCTTTTGAAACTTTAAAGAAAGCGTTTGTGGCCGAGCCGATATTGAGGCATCCTGATCCGAATCGTCCATTTGTAGTCGAGACAGATGCCTCTAATGTGGCTATTGGGGCAGTATTGTTGCAAGCTCCAAAGGATGGCACACCTCTTTTTCCCTGCTCATACTATTCTAGGAAGCTCACAGCTTCTGAGCGTAATTATACTATTTGGGAAAAGGAGTTGTTGGCTATTAAGGCTGCATTTGAGACCTGGTGACATCATCTAGAGGGGGCTCGGCATAAGGTGGAGGTTCAGACGGATCACAGAAACTTGGAACATTTATCTACCGCCAGGAAGTTGAACCAACGCCAGATCCGGTGGTCGTTGTTTTTTGCAAGGTTCAATTTTTCCGTCACTTATGTTCCAAGTGGGCAGAATCGGAGAGCAGACGCATTGTCAAGGAAACCGAATATCTCGGTCCTGAGGATCCTCTCCCTCCAC
The DNA here is from genome assembly GCF_900518735.1 of Pseudonaja textilis. Next base: position 5,147,667 of record NW_020769370.1, read on the forward strand.
GAACGGTGTTGCCACCGGAATCCTTGGCTGTGCTTCAAGATCCAGGAGACTTACAGCCTCGAATACGGGAGGCACAGCGATTAGGGTTAGGGGTAGGGTTCTCCCTTTGGCAGAATTCACCTTTAATAACTCTCAACATACCTCCACTCGTGTAACGCCGTTTTATGCGAATGTGGGCTATCATCCCCGATTCTTTCCGTTAACTATGATGGACTCTCTGGTTCCCGAGACACAAGACTTTCTTGAGGAATTACAAGTGGTTCACCGTTTAGTGGTGCAACAACTGGAATGGGCGAAGGAAGATTACAAATGGTTTGTGGACCGTTCTCGTAGAGCAACGCCTCCGTTAGCTGTGGGTGACAAGGTGTGGTTATCCACAAGGCACCTTCGGGTCGATCGTCCAATTAGGAAGCTGGACCATCGTTTCATCAGTCCATTCCCGATTGAGGTGGTCATCAACCCTGTGGCGTATCGACTCACCTTACCGCGCTCCATGCACATCCATCCTGTCTTCCACCGTTCCCTCCTGGTTCCTGACTCCCCAGAATGTCCTCTTCGTGCTCCCGCTGGTGCGGTTTCTCCATCACCATCCAGTGAGGAGGCTGATATTGACGACTTGGTAGTCAGCGTTACTGATTCTCGTTGGCTAAAGGGTCACTTTCAGTATTTAGTCGGAAGGAGAGTGAATGGTTCGGAAGCTTTTTCATGGACGGATGCTTCCACGGTTCATGTCCCAGACATTATTCAGAGGTTCCATGAACGTTTCCCTTCGAAACCGCATCCGGATCGTCAGATTCAGGGGAAGGGCCCTGCGGTGAGGGATAGTGCTGTGACTCCAGAGTTGGAATCTGTTCCGTTGGCAGATGTGAGCTCAAGCGAAGAGAAAATGGCAGTAAATTATGAACCGGCACTGTTGAGCGATTTGGATTGTAGTCAGGATGAGGAAATTGATTTAACTAGGAGAGACGAACCTGACTTAATAGAGCTGTCAGGACCTTCGACCTCCTCTGATTCTTCTCCTCTGGCTGAGCAACAGCCAGGAATAGCTAACCAGGAACACTTGTGAGAGTTTTCTAGTGGGGAGGAGTCTTTGGAAAGATCCTGGGTAGATGTGAGAAACAGACAAAGGATGAGGCGTCAATCTCAATTAAGAAGGAGGCGTCGAGCCAGTGACTAATTAAGGAGATTAGCACGCCCTCCTAGAGGATAAAAGGAAACGTCTTGGCTGGCGAGCTTTGCCAGAAGCAAAGTGATTTATGGGAGTGAACACACGGAGAGAACTCTTGAGGCTTTGGTATTTATAGCCACGTCAGGTTTGCCGGACAGAGTTTGGATTTATTGCTGAGGACTGAAATCACTTCTGCAGTCCTCTTGGGAGAGTTTGCTTTTTGGTTTGTGATATTTTGGAACTGCTTGTTTCGTTTTGCCCTCCTGCATTTAAAGGGGAGACATAACATATAACCATTGGTTGAAAGTATAACATAAATTTTAAGATAAAACTTGGAACATCTCGTATAAAATGATGGAATAAATAGTTTCGTCATGGATGATTAATAACTGATAAACATACAAGCATATGTTAGCTCGACAATGTGAAAATTGATATAAATTGTGAGTAAATGACTACAAAAGAATAGCACAAAAGATTTGTAACCAACTGACACACTGTATGTATATAAAATGGAGGATGGTTTTACGTTTTTATGTTTTGTATGTGTATGTTTGTTTTTAAAAATAAAAATTCTTTTTAAAAAAACTTTTGTCTCAGTAACCTTTAACTGGGCAAAAGGTTGCATCATAGGGCAACATATTTTCAACCAAAGTACCTCAAATGGGCTAACTTACAGAATACTGGGACCCATGCCTCTCCAGGGAATGAAATTTGGGAAAGATCTGGCTGCTGGGTCACTATTGCTTCAGTGCTGCTGTTGCATTGCCATGGTCAGCTGTGGTCATATGATCTTCATTTATAATGTTCCCTGACAGCTTCCTACAAGTCTATGGGAGCATCAGTCCCTCTGCACTTGCACTGCAGTCTCTTGGCCTCTCCCCCATTCATAGTAGTCATTTACTTGCTGAAGGAAAGGGAAATGAAAATAATGGAAGGGAAAGATGGAGAGAGGGAGGGAAGGAAGAAGGGAAGGAAAGAAGGAAGGAAGGAGGGACAGAGAGATTGAGGGACAGAGGGAGGAACAGGGAGAAAGGAAGGAGGTGATGGAGGGAGAGAAGGAATCAAGGAAGGAAGGAAGGAAGGAAGGAAGGAAGGAAGGAAGGAAGGAAGGAAGGAAGGAAGGGAGTTTCAGAGTATTGCAGCATAAATTCAGTGCCAGAAAAATAAACACAGATGGCTGAGGCTTCATTTAACTTCTTTATAAACATATAAAGCAAATTTTATAATACCAGTTGTAGATTTCTCCAACATGGAGCAAACTCAAACAGAAGCAGATGTTATAGGTTCAGAGCAGAACAGCAACTCAAGTTCAGCAGGCAAGCAAGACACATGGCAGAGGAGAGAAGCAGTTTCATTTTCAATAGACAGACTCAGAGCTTAACATAGCTTCAGAGCTACAGAGCTTAATATAAAGCCACGCCTAGGCTACTTCTAGTTTCAGTTTCCAAACAGTCCTTATTGGCTGACTTAAGTTGCTATGCCTATTCATTGGCTGACATTGCTACCATGCTCTATTCCAGTTCATGAATATACTCTGACAGGGAGAGGTAATGAAGATTAATAAAATATGTGGAAGACAATTTCCAAGAGAAGAGGAAGGATGATGGATTGGGAGATTCCCACTGCTACCTAATAGCATTTACCTTGCAGGGATAGTTAGTTACCTCATTTGCAGAGAAAATCTGGCCCTGAAAAAAAGATGCATTGACTGTACAAAACTCACTTTTTCAAAAATGTTATATAATTTCCCCACAAAGGTTAAGGTGTATTATGTTATTTATAATAAAACTATCCAATTGGTATTACCCATATCAATCACATTATCATATTTACTTTTTCTATATTCAGAGACTGTTGTTTGGGGAACATTAATTCATGTTAGCAGCTTAGAGGAGAATCCATATGCAACTCTTATCAATTTGAGCACAAGTAAATTTACTTTGGAACATGTGCTGGTAAACTATATTTCACTATTTTATATACAGTATTTTGCTTTATATTTCATGGAATCATGGGGCTAGAAGAGACCTTAAAGGTCTTGGAGAATGTCTAGGACAATTAGGGGTGGCCACATTTCTGCACCCACTTCACCGGCCCTCCAGGGCTCCTTCGCCCTTTGTGGGATGGGGAGAGGTCTCTCTCTTTAAAGTCTCTTTAACAAGTTTAAATATCAGACTTCTGGTTTGAGTCTCTTCAGTGACAGACCGAAATCCGCAATCGTGCACAGTTTTGAACTGTGCTTGCCGCTGGAGTGCCCTGATCCTTTGGATTTGGGGCTGAAGCCACCCCGTAGAGAGGGGGGAGATTGCTAGCCAAGTGGAGGGGAGCCGCATCTCTCCTCCTTGGCTGGTCTAAGCTCCCTTCCCCGAAGGCTGTTGCAGTGGTGGTCAGAAATGGCCCCCTCAAAGAAGAACCCAACTGGATAAGATTGTGCAGGAGGAAGACAAAGAAGAAAGCAGGACAGACTGGGCTAAACAATAGAGAACATCTAAGCAAGGTACCCTGAATCTAAAAGTACCTAGAGGGATACTTCTGAAAGAAGATCTTTAAGCGGTGAAGGAGAGAGAAAAGGAGGTTAAAAACCCTTTTAAAATCTTTATATTGACAATTACAAATGGTATGGAAAGAAATTTATATTAATCTATTTTGACACTAATAGGCAACCTTAAGCTGAAAACTTAAGGTTGTCAAAAGGAGAATAAAGATTTTTTTCTTGGTCATTTTAAAGCCCTAAAAAAGAGAAGAGTGGAGGCAAAAGGGTGGGACTTGGAATAATGGAAAAATGGAGTGCCACCTGGAAAAATAAAGAGGATTAACAGTGAAACTTTGAAATGACTCCTGAGGATACACTGTAACTGAAATCTTATTAAAAGATACAGTAACCCACGGAAAGCAAAAGTAAAGGGAAAGAAACAAGAAGGAACAGTCTGGGATCATTTGGTGATTTAAAAAAAAGTTTTTGGCATTAGTTTTTTCTTTCTTTTTCTGTTTTTACTTAGTCAATCGGGTGGTTGTTCAAAAGTGTTTAAAATGCCATCACTCCTGGAGGAATTGAAGATGAGTCTTAAAAAACGGAAAGAAGATGCAGAAAGGGGAGGAAGATCCTTTGGCTTCATATTTGACTTTTTTGAAATGGAGATTCTGAACTATGAAAAGCAAAAGGAAAAGCTTCAAGAGCAAGAAGGAGGGCGGGACAAAGAAGAAGCCATTTTCAATGATCAAATAATGCAAAGTGTGGTAATAAGGGGAAAAGGGAGGAAAGGAGTTAAAAGTTTGAGATCAAAGGGAACAGCTAAAAAGAAAAATAGTCTGAAAAAGAAGTATAACAGCAAGGAGAAGCAGAAAAGAAAACTACAGAAGGGAAAATTAGAGAGAGAAGGGTATAAAAAAAGGGATGAGAAAAAGGGGGGAAGATAGAAAGGGAAAGAACTTATGAGGGACAAAAACAGGAAATAAAGAAAAAGGGGAAACGTACTAGGATTAAAGGTATTTGCTCAGCTAGAAAACACAGAGACAATGGTTAAATTAAGTTAAAAGTGAGGATTCTGCAAAGGTACAAAAGATAGTGTTGTGACAGTAGAATACTGTAATGAGTTAGAAATGAAATAAGTAAATGATCTATGAGATAAAACTGTATTGTTATGTAATGGTAAGTTTATAATTAATGCAATACTAAAGAAGAGAGGGAAACATTGCAATTGTTTCTAAAGATTGATAAAATATTGAAAAGAAATGTGAAAGATTTATAAGGAAATTTATACCAGTTATTAGAATGAATTTGAATAATTTTGCTTATTAATAGTAAATAATTTATAAGATAAAACTGTATGACTATCCAATGGTATGCTTATTAACAGTTAAGTAATAATGAAGAAGGGAGGGAAACATTTCAATTGTTCTCAAAGATTGATAGATATTGAAAAGAAACGTGAAAGATTTACAAGGTTCATACCAGTACTAGAATGATTTTGAATAACTATTTTGTTTACTAATGTATATATATATATATATATATATATGTTCTGTCTCACCTGTGGCCACGAGGTGAGAGTCCAAATGTCCAAAGGAAAAAACACGAGCAGACAATATCAGGAACAACAGAGTTAACTTTCCTTTGGCTGAATTCGTCATTGGCAGTTTTCCCAGAAGCTGTCTGCAAATTCAGATAATGAGCAGAACTATAAATCAGAGCCGATCGGCAAACAGAAAACTTTTTCCAAACTGCAAACGCAAATAACAAAGTTTGACCCAAATGGGGATTCCAAGCTAACATGCCTCCGTATATTCCCTGAGGGGCATGTCAGTCTCTTTCCTCAGTCCCTGATTCGATGTCTCCTTCCAGTTTGTGCTTGACGTTTCTGCTTACGTCTGTTCCTTGCATCAAACCAAGATTCTTCTGTTTGATCTTCATCCAAGGACTCTGGCACGTTCTCCTGATTATCTGCCGACACAGGTGTAACTAATGAGGAAGGTTCTGGAGAGCATGAGGATTCCGAAACTTCCAGCAAAGCAGGTTCAAACCCCAATGCCCTATCTTCCTCTTCCTCCTGACTCCCATTTGTGTCACTCAACAAGGCAGGCTCAAACTTTAATGCCAGATCTTCCTCATCACTCGAGCCTATGTCTTCTGACAGAGCAGGTTCAAACCTCTGAGTCACAACTCTATCCCTCACTGCAGGGCCCTTCCCCCGAGTCTGATGATCTGGATGCTGTTTTAATGGAAACCGTTCATGGAATCTCCAGATAAGGTCCAGGGCGTGAACCGTGGAAGCATCCTCCCAGGAAAGAGCCTCTGATCCATTCTCCAGCCTCCTGATGAAGTACTGAAATCGTCCTTTCAGCCAGCGAGAATCCTGAATGCTGACCACTGTATCATTAACAGCAGGATCATCGCTGGGTACAGATGGAGAAACCGTACCAGCGGGAGAACGGAGAGTACACAATGGGGTGTCAGGAACCAGAAGGGAATGGTGGAAGACAGGATGAATGTGCATGGAGCGCGGTAGGGTGAGCCGATAAGCAATGGGATTGATGACTGTCTCGATAGGGAAGGGACCAATGAAGCGATGATCCAACTTTTTAATTGGACGATCAACCAGGAGATGCTTCGTGGACAACCACACCCTGTCCCCCACAGCCAGCGGAGGCATCGCCTGATGTGAACGATCCGCGAACCTTTTATAGTCCGCCTTGGCCTGTTCCAATTGTTGGGAAATCAATTGATGCACGGAATGTAGTTCAGATAAAAAGTCTCATGTTTCTGGAACCGGGGAATCTAAGATCGACAAGGGGAAAAACCTCGGATGGTAACCCACATTTGCATAAAAAGGCATCATGTGAGTGGAAGTGTGCTGAGAATTGTTAAAGGCAAACTCCGCCAAGGGTATCATTCTGTCGATGGTTGACAAAACATCAGAGGTATTGGGCGAGGATACCAATTACTTTCTCAGTCCTGCCATCGGTCTCCGGATGGTGCGCCGATGCCAAACATACTTGCGCTCATAATGCAGTCATTAGGCTCTTCCAGAATTGAGCAGTAAACTGGACACCGCGATCTGAAACTACTCTGTCCAGTAGGCTATGCAAACAGAATACATGTTGCAGAAATAGTTGGGCAGTAATACGAGCCGATGGTAACTTCTGACAGGGGATAAAGTGGGCCATCTTGGTTAGCATATCAACCACCACAAGTACCATCGTATAACCTGATGAAGAGGGCAAATGTGTTAAAAAGTCCATGGAGATTGCCCCCCATGGTCAGTTCAGAGTCGGTAATGGTTGAAGGAAACCAGGAGGCGCACTCGACGCGGCTTTCGCTTGCCGACATGGTACACAGGAGGTGACATAGGCGAAGACGTCATGCCAGACTCGAGGCCACCAAAAAGTCCTTGTGACCAAATGAAGGGTTTTAAAGAACCCAAAATGGCCCGCAGCTGGGTTGTCATGACATTGGGTCATGATGAGGGCTCTAAGTGTTCTGGTGGGCACATACAATTGGTCCCGATGGCGTAGTAAACCCTCCTCCAGAGTCCCTGGGGAGTCAGGTCCAATTTCCCCCATTCTTTGCTGCGACCAATTGTCTAAGCGCTGCGCCTCTCGTACCCAAGCCTTTAAATCCACTGGTTCCTGGATAACGGCCAAAGATTCTGGTGGCAGTACCGTAGGTGGAGGAAGGGGGTCCTCAAGACAAAGATACTCCAGTTTACGGGACAGAGCATCTGCTCTCCGATTTTGACCACTAGGAATGTAAGTGACCGAAAAGTTGAACCTAGCAAAGAACAATGACCACCGGATCTGTCGTTGGTTCAACTTCCTAGCAGTGGTCAAGTGCTCCAGATTACGATGATCCATCTGAACCTCCACCTTATGCCGAGCCCCCTCAAGGTGATGTCGCCAGGTCTCAAACGCAGCCTTGAATGCCAGCAACTCTTTTTCCCAGATTGTATAATTGCGTTCGGAAGTAGTAAGTTTCCGTGGATAATATGCGCATGGAAAAAGAGGTGCACCATCTGCTGGGGCTTGTAACAACACTGCCCCAATGGCCATGTTGGATGCATCCGTCTCTACCACAAATGGACGATGGGGATCAAGATGCCTCAAGATCAGTTCTGCAATGAAGGCTTTCTTGATGGCCTCAAAGGCCTGTTGCTGAAGGGGCCCCCACTGGAATGGAACCTTCTTGCAAAGGAGCTGGGTGATGGGATCTGTCAGCTTGGCAAAACCCGGGATGAATGATCTGTAATAATTAGCGAACCCCAAGAGAGGTTGCACATCTTTCACTCGACGAGGGGGTTCCCAACGACACAAAGCCTCTACTTTCCGTGGGTCCATGGCAATACCTTCAGGAGAGATGATATGCTCCAAGAACTCTATGGAAGTCTGGAAAAAGAGGCATTTCTCTAGTTTCGCATAGAGTCTATGCTCCCGAAGACGTAATACTTGGCGGACTTGGTGAAGGTGGCTTTCCCTGGAATTAGAACAGATTAAAATGTCGTTCAGGTACACCACCACGAACTGATCAAGCATGTCCCGTAATATATCATTCATCAAATGCTGGAAGACCGCAGGGGCGTTGGTTAACCCAAATGGCATCACGGTATATCCAAAGTGGCCATATCGAGTACCAAACGCCGTCTTCCATTCGTCTCCTTTGCGCATACGCACCAGGTTGTAGGCCCCTTGAAGATCGAGCTTGGTGAAAATAGTGGCCTCCTTCAACCGCTCCATCAGCTCTGGAATGAGTGGCAAAGGATAACTATTCTTCATCATAATGGCATTCAACCTGCGGTAGTCACAACACAAACATAAATCTCCCGTTTTCTTTTTTACAGAAAGGACAGGAGTGGAAAGAGGAGATGACGACAGCCGGATAAACCCCCGGGCCAAGTTCTTGTCCAAGAAATCGTGAAGAGCAGCCAATTCAGGCTCAGACATAGAATACAGATGACCCTTGGGTAGCGGAGCATTGGGCAGTAGATCCACAGGACAGTCATAGGGTCGATGCAGGGGTAACCGATCCACCTCCTTCTCGCTAAAAACATCTGAAAAGTCAGATAGTTCAGGAGGTATAGAGGTATAGAGACACAGGTGTGTCATAGATGGTTCACACACTGGAGACTCGGGAACGAAATGGCATTCTGTGCCCATGCCACCCGAGGATCGTGCAACCATAGCCAAGCCATTCCGAGAACCAAGGGGAGATGGAGGTCCGATGTGATGTAAAAACTAATTCCCTCCTCATGGTCCCCAATGACCAGGCGTAATGGCTGAGTAGCAAAACGAATAGGCCCAGCCCGCAGTTCCCACCCATCAATTGTTTCCACCTTAACGGGAGGCTCCACTGCGACCAAGGGAATGTCAAAATGTGTTGCAAAGCCTGGTCCATAAAATTGGTCGTAGCCCCCGAATCCACTAACGCAACCACAGGAATCCCCTCCCACTGGGACTGCAAGTAAACCCGCGTGTCCAAAAGCAAATGTTGGGGAGGACCAGAGTTCACCTCCGCTACTTCGGCCAGTTGTTTGATACGTGTCTGGCTTAGAGTTTCTCCGAGACCAGACCGACCTTGTTTCCCCGACTGTACAAGATTAGATTCGGGCACCCCGTTGTTTAGCAGGACAGGAACTTGCAAAATGTCCAGACCCCCCACAATACAGACACAAGCCTCCCTGGAATCTCCGCATGCATTCTTGTGCCAGCAAATGAGGGCGGACCGCACCCAACTCCATTGGTTCCTCGGTCCTTGCCACGGCACTGTGGGAGACCTGGGGCATTGGTTGCACAGGATGTTGCTGCGGCCTTGAAGATAGGGCATTGGGGTTTGAACCTGCTTTGCTGGAAGTTTCGGAATCCTCATCCTCTCCGGGAAGGGGAGGGCTGCTCTGGAACTGAGCGTCTAGTCTTGCACCATTGAAGCCGGACGTCAATGCACAAATATTGCTCCACCAGAGCATCCAGAGTTAGAGCCGGCTCCACGTGCACCAACTCGTCTTGTATTTCTTCTGCCAGACCATCTTGGAAAGACACTGGAAACATGGAGGCTGATTGGAAACATGGCTTATTGATGAAGCAGGACCATGTGGGTTTGTGGTTCTGGGCAGCTGACCAAAATGAAGTTGAGAGGCTTTTATACCTTCTTTGTGCTTTGCACTTGAGTTTCCTGTTCCTGTGCATGAACATGTATTCTATTGGCTGTTGTCAGATTCCTATGGGTTATGTAGGGGTCATAGCTGGCTCTATAGACAAAAGAGGAAATGCAAATCCTAGGTGTTTGTCTGAGCTCTCAGGCTTGGTTGAAGTTTGAATGGTACTCTGAATGGTGTAATGAAGGGGCTTGTGTTCTGAAAGGGTGTTGGGCAATTCCTATTGTGGCTTAATGGCTTTCGTCCTGTTTTGGATCTTTTTTTTCTTAAAACAAATTTTATTAATTTTCAAAGACACAAACAAACAAAACATAGAACATAAACATAAAAACATAAAACATCTTTTCTGAAAGCTGCTTGATCCCGGGTTACATCTCTTCGTACAGACACAAAGTCAAATTCATATTCATTTTACATACCATTCCATATCTTATTACCATTTTCAATTTTCTATATAGCTTCTCCCCTCTTTTAACTTTCTTAATTTTATTTTATTTATCTCACTCAGTTCAAATCATAATACTTATTATTCTTTGTCTGTTTTTCCAGCTATCTATTTCTCTTTTCTCTTTAAACAAAACTTCTCCTGTACACTGATTGGACTGTGATGCCTTTAACTCTTTCCCCTAAATTTATAATACTTAATATAATACATGACTTCCATTGGGATTCTGTTTAGTACATTCTAAAATTACACATTATATTTTATAAAAAGAAAAAAAATTATAAGTATATAATATAATTAAAACAACTATCACTGCCAATACAAATCTAATCATTAATATTAATATTCATTTATATCTTAAACATTTTACACGTTACTTTTCAGTTGAATATCATACTTTTATGGGAACACTTATACTTTCCATATACTTTCCATATACTTTCCATAGTTTTTCCCCCCCAACATCACATATTTTAAATCATTGTATCATTAAAATATTCCCATTTCCTCCTTCTTCAATTCTCTCATTTATTTAATTGCCTTCTTTTTATTAACAAAATTTCACTAAGTTACACTAAACATTTTATCCCATTTTGATCACATGTTGTTTCCAATTTTCTAACATAATTTCTAAATACAAATATAAAAATACAATCTTATGTCCCTGTGCAGAATCCCTTTTTCAATTAAATTTACCCATTATCTCTAAATGAGTCTTGTTTACATCTTGCTCCCCACCATTAAGGCTTCTCATCCCTTCCTTCCTCCCTTGCTTGTTCTTTTCCCTGCCCTTTTTACCCCCTTGTCTCTCCACCTCCCTTTTCTTCTTCTGCTTTCCCCCTTTCTGTTGTTTTCTAACATTATATCCACTTTTCACCTTATTTTTCTCTTTTTGGGTTGTTTTTTCAAGTCTTAAAGTCCCCTTTTTCTTTTCCTCTTTCTCCCTTTCTTCCCCAAGTAAAGTTACTTGTTCATCAAAGATGGCTTCTTCTTTGTCCCAATCATCTTGTTGCACAGTCAGTTTCTCATAAGTGCAAATCGCCATTTCTAAAAATTGAAAAAGAGTGCCAAGAGAGTCTTTCCCTTCTTGTTCTTCTTCTTTGTATTTTTTGTATTCAATTTTCAATTCATCCACAAGTGATGCCATTGTAGAAAGAAAAAGTTTTTCCAAAACAACCACCCAAGTGTTTTTAGTCAAAGATAATTCCCAAAAGTCCCAAAGTCACCCAAACAATCCAAATAAGCTGTTTCTTTTAGCACTTTCTTCTTTCTTCACTTTCTCTTTCTTGGGTTACTGTTTAGTTACAAAGTTCCAGTTAAAATATATCTTTTAGAAGTCTTGTTAATATTTAATAGTTCTTTGAAATTCTAGGCAATCTCCTCCTTACTTCCAAATCCTGCTCCAATTCTTTTCATCTCCCTTCCCACTTACAGCAAAAAAATGCGGGTTTTTCCAATTTCTCTTGCATTTCTATTCGCTGTCACGTTAGGAAGGAGAGTGGAAAAAAAAAGAACTTTCCCTTTTAAATTCTATTCGCTGCTTGTAAATCTCTGGAAACGATGTATCTTTGGCAAATTTTAGGTTCCAGGGTACTTTCGTTGTTGCTTTGTCCCAGTCAGCAAAAACACTTTCACTTCTTCTCAACTCCTCCTGCACTTTCTTTTTCTGGCTGAGCGCTTCTATGTGACGGCCATTTCTGACCGCTGCTCAGCTGCCTTCAGAAAAGGGGGTTTAGCCGGCTAGAGAAGAGAGATGCAATATCTCTCAACCCTGCCAGATCCCCCCTATCTTCGCCACCTTGTACGGAGGTGGCTAGCCCTGAAGCCGGGTGGCTCAGGGCACTCCAACAGTGAACGCAGGCAGAAACCGCGCACAGTCATGGATTCCTGCCTGCCCCGAAGTGCTACAAACCGGAACTCATGCTGTTTTGGATCTTGAGTGAGGGCTAATCCCTTCATTCTGCTTTGGTTCAGAATATCCTGTCCTGAATGGATTTCTGTCTGCAGTATTTGCTTTTCCTATGAATAGAGCTATCTAAATACTTGTTTTCCTTTTTAAAATAAGCTCTTAATCTCTTAAATGCTGGCATCTGCTATGGACTATTAAAGAAAGTGGGGGCTGCCTTCTGCCTCTAAAAAGATGTTTCTCCATTTCTCCCTTTGGAAAATGTAATATTCTGCCTTTTGGGGAAGAGACTACAGAGTCAGGTAGTGCATTCCAGACATTGACAACTCTGTTGCTGAAGTTGTATTTTCTGCAATTGAGTTTGGAGCGGTTTACCTTAAGTTTGCATCTATTGTGTGCTTGTGTGTTGTTGTGGTTGAAACTGAAGTAGTCACTGACAGGTAGGACATTGTAGCAGATAATTTTATGTACTATGCTTAGGTCAAACCAAAGGCAGCATAGTTCTAAGTTATCTGAGCCAAAAATTTCAAGTGTGGTGGTATAAGGTTTTCTGTTGCGAGCAGAAGAATGGAGGACTCTTCTCATGAAATATCTCTGGACTCTCTCAATTGTATTAATGTCTGATATGCAGTGAGGATTCCAGACAAATGAGCTGTATTCAAGAATTGGTCTAGCAAATGTTTTGTATGCTCTAGTTAGCAGTACAATATTACCAGAGAAGAAGCTATGCACAATTAAGTTAACAACTCTTAATGCTTTTTTGGCAATGTTGTTACAGTGGACTCTGGCACTTAGATCATTAAAGATTTATTTATTTTATTTATTTATTTATTTTGTCAAACAATTATTAGATAACAGGTATAAGTATAAACATGGTTATAAATATATGAAATGAATACAAATAAGAAAAAAAGAAACAGTAGGACAAGGACAGTAGGCATGTTTTGGTGCACTTATGCATCTTAGGAAAGGGGTGAGGTCAATAGGAGACAGTCTAATGTTGAAGATTTTGGGGTTTGGGGAAGAAACCACTGTCAGGTAGAGTATTCCAGACACTGACTACTCTGTTGCTGAAGTCGTATTTCCTGCAATCAAGTTTGGTGTGGTTTATCTTTAGTTGTATCTATTTAGTGCTCTTGTATTGTTTTGGTTGAAGCTGAAGTAGTCATTGATAGGCAGGACATTGCAATATATAATTTTATATACAATACTTAGATCAAACCAAAGGCGGCATAGTTCTAGGTTGTCTAGGTCTAAAATTTCAAGTCTGGAAGCATAAGGTATTCTGCTAGGAGTAGAGGAGTGGAGGATTCTTCTTGTGAAATATTTCTGGACTTTCTCAATTGTATTAATATCAGATATGTAATGCAGGTTCCAGACTGATGAGCTGTATTTGAGTATTGGTCTAGCAAATGTTTCATATGGTCTAGTTAGTAGAGTGATATTACTGGAGAAAAAGCTATGCAGGATTAGATTAACAACTCTTAATGCCTTTTGGGCATTGGAGTTACAGTATAGCTACATAGCTACAGCTATGTAGTTACAGTGGGCTCTAGCACTTAGATCATTTGAGATGAGTACTCCAAGGTCCTTGACAAAGTTTTTGTCACCCACAATGTCTTGACTATTCAGTTTGTATTTTATTTTTTTGATTTTATTTTTTGCCAATATCTAAGACAGAGCATTTGTTAGTTGAGCTTTGAAGTTGCCATTTGTTTGACCATTCTGACATATAGTCGAGGACTTTTTGAAGGGTAGCAGCATTGTCAGTGGTATTGAATAGTTTTACATCGTCAGCGAAAAGAACGCAGTTGCTCTTAATATAATCACAGAGGTCATTAATATAGAGTATGAAGAGAGTTGGTCCTAGAACACTGCTTTGGGGGACACCACTGTTGACAGGTACAGGATTTGATAGGATGATCCCAATTTTGACCATTTATTGCCTGTTTGACAGGAATGCTTCTATCCAGTTATGCAGGTATCCAGAGAGACCATAAGACCTTAGTTTTAGCAGTAGTTTGTTGTGTACCACTGAATCAAAGGCTTTACAGAAGTCTATGTAGATTGCGTCAACTGCTTTGCCCTGATCAAGTTGTATAGTCCATATGTATTTACAGTGCAAGAGTTGCAGGTTACAGGACAGTTTCCTTCTGAAACCAAACTGTTTGTTAGAGAGTAGGTTGTTTGTCTTTAAGTGGAGGATAATGGATTGGTTAATAATTGATTCCATGACTTTACAGGTGACACAGCATAAAGAGATTGGTCTGTAATTTTCAACTAGGCTGGGGTCTCCCTTTTTGAAGATGGGAATGACTGTGGCTAGTGACCATAGATTTGGTAAAGAGCCGGTTCTGAAAGATTTTTCAAAGCTTATGCTTAGAAGTTCAATTATGGCAGTGGATAACCTTTTTAAGTAGGCATAAACTCCGTCTGGTCCAATAGATAAAGATGGTTTTAGATTGCGTAGTGCTTTTTCAACATTGTCTTCTGTAAAATCGATATGTATTAGATCATTGTAGATGTCTGTGGTTTGACTAGGAAATATTGGGCATGCTCCATTGCTGTTTACAAATATTGAGCCAAAGAATGCGTTAAAAAGGTTGGCTTTAATGGTATCATCGTTGCAGTCTTTACCATTAGGTCCTTTCAGGGGTGGGATGGACCTTGTGTCTTTTAGTTTGTTGTTTACAAAATTGTAGAAAGCGTGGGTGGAATTGGTGTGTAGAAGGTTTTCTTCTTGTTTAGTGTAATAATTGGTATTCAGTCTTTATCTGGTGGCATAAATTTTTGTATCAGCTTTTAAAGTTGGCAACATGACGTGTTTTTCCACAAAAGGGATTTCTTTTTGGATTGGAGCTTCCTTATTGTTATGGGTAATTTGTTTTTTCTGGTTTTGGGAGTTGTTATTGGTACATATAGTTTGATGACTCTTTTGACTTCAAGTAAAAATATGTTGTAGTAGTCTTCAGCAGTATTGCATCCAGTGAATAGAATTTGCCAATCAAGAGATGAGAGATTGTTGTCTATAAGATCATAGTTGCCTTTTTTGAAGTTATAATTGGGGACCCTGTCGTTGTGGTGATTTTTGTGAGGACATATGTTGAAACAAAAGTCAATCATGCTGTGGTCACTGTTGGAAAAGGGTTCATTAATTTGTATTCCATAAATTGAATTCAAACTGTTGCAGAAGATGAGATCGAGGCAGTTGTTAAGTCTAGTATTGTTGGTTACTAGTTGTTCCAGTCCTAGTGTGATAATGGCATTGTACAGGGTTGTATGAATGGGTTCAGATTTACATTCATTTAGTGTCCAATTTATAAGAGGTAAGTTGAGGTCACCAAGAAAAATGAGAGGGTGTGGGCAGGAGGCAGCCCATGTCAGTAGTTAAGTTAGCTTGTTTGCATGAATTATATCATAGTCAGGGGCACGATAGCAAAATAAGGAGTGGATTGAGATGTTTAAAGACAGTTCACAGATGATGGTCTCAGGAAGAGCAAGCTCTTGTATAATTTGGATCTTTTTTAGATTTAGAGACTTTTTATAGAATATAGCAACTCTACCATCTCTACGGATTTCGCGAACTGACCGAAAAACTTGACATTCTCTTGTAGTGGTAATGGAGTCTGGGAAAGATGCATTTAACCATGTCTCACAGACAAATATAATGTCAAATGTGGTTGAGCTTAGAAGGATGAGGAATTCATGCATTTTATTTGCGAGGCTTCTTGCATTAAGTAGTTTACATTTAAGATATGAAGTAGTGGGTCTGGAGGAAGTAAGGGGTGTGCATCCCTAACATTGGATGTTTGGGTGATGGATATTGTGACATGGGTTGAGGCGCTTGCTTTTGATACAGTCAGCACAGTAAACAATGTATAGATTTGTATTACCTAATTCATGTAATCTTTTGAGCTCAGAACGTAGCTCCTGGGATCATACACGTTGCTGTAAGGTTAGAACATTGCAAGAATGAAGGTTCTTATGGTTGTTGTTGTTCCTTGCAAATGAATTTATTGAGAAAATGAATTTGTGTTTGCTTGTTTAATTTTTGCAAACAACCCTGCAGCGGTGTGGGTTCATCAAGCTGTCTTTGTTTTTAAGCTCAGGACCAACACGGGAAATATCAACTATTTCTTCAGGGGAGATGATTGATGCTTGATTTTCTCTGATGATGTTTTGAACGTTAGAGATGTCATCATTGTCATTGACCTCTAGACCAAATAAGATAGCATTTGGTCACTTCCATTCACGCTCAACAGCTTCTTTGATGAGGATGGGGATATCAATATTTGTAGGATTTGTTGTTTTTTGTGGATTGGGTTTGTGTCATGCCCCTGGTGGAGTCTGACTCTGAGGAAGAGAAGGAACAGCCAACAGGGAGTGGGAGTGTGGCTCCAGAGGTGGTGGAGGAGCCTGGGGAAGGGCAGAGGCCAGCTGAGCAGTCAGAGGAGGATCCAGGCCCATCCCCTATCCATCCTAGGTCGTATCTTTTTCCAGCAAGATGGCACCCTCGGTGGAAGTGCCTTTGGAGGAACCCATGCAGTTGGGGGCTGGCTGCCCTCGCCTGACTCAAATAGAAAAGAATAGACATCATGATGGTTTATGCCTCTATTGTGGCAATCAAGGCCATTTTGCGGCCAAGTGTCCTGTTAAGACATCCATAGCAGTGACACCTGTGGTGGCGGGAAATGAGCATCGCTTGGCCTATGGGGGTCTGCAGGTAAGGGTGTAAAGTCCATAGGCCCACCATCTTCACCAACCTTGCCACCCTCGTCACCTTTGACATCTTCGACACCTCCATCACAGTTGCTATTGGTCAAGCATCTTGTGCTGCCAGCAAGTGTGTTCGTGCCTGGTGTGGGAACGGTGGAGATCCCAGCTTTGGTCAACTCAGGGGCCACAGCCAATTTCATGGATGCTCATTTTGTCAAGCAGTGGTTCATTCCTCAGCAACAGGTATCCCCACCAGTAATGGTGGAGATGATTGATGGTCACCCCCTTCTTTCGGGACCTGTGGTTGCTGCAACCAAACCCCTTTGATTGCATATTGGGCAGCATGCGGAGGAAAATGTGTTTTATGTTGCTGCATTGCCTCATTTTCCAGTGGTGCTGGGTTTGGAGTGGCTACAGGCCCATGATCCACAGATTGTCTGGTCATCTGGAGCTGTGCAGTTCCTTGATAGGAAGTGTGCCAACCATTGCTTGTGCTCCTGTGCAGCGAGTGTGGCTACGCCTGTGGACTTGGATCTACCTGTGGAGTTGGTGGACTTTGCTGATGTGTTTGGGGAGAAGGAGGCAGATCAGTTGCCTCTGCATTGGGTGTATGACTGTCCAATCGACTTGTTGCCTGATGCAAAATTGCCGGTGGGTCAGATATATTCCCTGTCAGAACTGGAGTTGGCCGCGTTGTGCGATTTTATTGACAAGAACCTCCAGAAAGGGTTTATCTGGCCTTCTACCTCCCCATTGGCTGCACCGGTGCTTTTTGTGAAAAAGAAATCGGGGGAGCTACGTTTGTGTTGTGATTACCGCAAGTTTAATGCAATCACAGTGGGGAAGCGGGTACCGGGTCCCTGAACTGATTGAGCGGCTTCGTCAAGCTAAGATCTTTACGAAGTTGGATTTGTGTGGGGCCTACAATCTGGTTTGCATTTGTGCAGGGAACAAGTGGAAAACAGCTTTCCGGATGAGGTACGGGCATTTTGAGTATACCGTGATGCCTTTTGGATTAACCCAGCAATGCCCCAGCTGTGTTCATGCATTTCATGCATGATGTTTTCCATGATTTGTTGGATCAATTCGTGGCCATTTATTTAGATGACATTTTGATTTACTCAGACTCCCCGCAGGAACATTGGCAGCATATGCGGCTGGTGTTGCAATGTTTGCGTGATAACCACCTATTTGCTAAACATGAGAAGTGTCAGTTTGCACAAACCATGATTGACTTCTTGGGACATCGTATTTCACCTGCTGGGGTCGAAATGGACCTGGAAAAAATTCAATCGTTGCAGGAGTGGGAACCTCCACAGCGGGTTATGGATGTGCAATGACTGTTGGGTTTGCAAACTACTACCGCACATTTATTCCCTGTTTTGCTGCCTTGACTGCTCCCCTTTCTAATCTGCTAAGAAGGGGGAGAAGTTCCATTGGGGTGCTGAGGAGCAGGCAGCTTTCGAGGCATTGAAAGTCACCTTTGCTTCTGAGCCTATCCTCAAACACCCTAATCCAGGCCAGCCATTTGTGGTGGAAACAGATGCTTCTGATGTGGCTGTTGGTGCAGTGCTCCTCCAGGCCTATGCTCCCGCAGGCACCTTGTTCCCGTGTGCTTATTATTCCCAGAAGTTGTCGGCTCCAGAGCGCAACTATATGACTTGGGACAAGGAGCTATTGGTGGTTAAGGTCGCTTTTGAGACATGGCGGCACCACCTGGAGGGGGCTTGTCACCAAATTGAGGTTTGGACAGACCATCGCAATTTGGAACACCTACATACAGCTCGGACATTGAACCAGTGTCAGGTGAGATGGTCCTTATTCTTTGCTTGATTTGATTTCTGGGGGACCTATGTTCTGAGTGGAGGGAATCAATGCACTGACGCCCTATCTCGGAAGCCCGAGTATACCCGGATGATAAAATCTTGCCCCAGACGGTGATTCCATTGGAGCGGTTTGCAGCCACCTTTGTGGCAGGACCCATTTGTGACAGCTCGATGTCAAGAATTGTATGAGAATGGAAGACAAGAGACTCCTTGGGCATATATTGAGGACCTGTTACGGTTCCGTGATTGCATTTATGTGCCTGGACGTCCTCTTCATGGCCTTATCCTATGTCAATGTCATGATAGTCTGGTGGCAGGACACTTTGGGGTGTTCAAAATACTGCACCTCATCTCTAGGACATTTTGGTGGCCGAGACTTAAACATGATGTGTCGGGACATGTGGTGTCCTATGGGATCTGTCACCAAGCCAAGTATGCTTCTGGTGTGCCCCCTGGTCTATTGCAGCCCTTGCCCAGGCCAGAACAACCGTGGGGGGCAGTTTCATTGGATTTCATCGTTGAATTACCACCATTGAATGGTGCCACAACCATTTTGGTGGTGGTGGATATGTTGACTAAAATGGACCATTTTATTCCGTGTGCAGGTCTTCCATTGGCCAAGATAACGGCTCAATTGTTTATCTCCTATGTTTTCCGGTTGCATGGCTTACCAGACCACATGGTATCAGATCAGGGGGTACAATTTACAGCACACTTCTGGAAGACCCTACTCGCAAAACTGCAGGTTCAGGCGTGTCTGTCATCTACTCATCACCCCGAAACTGATGGAGGGACAGAGAGAGTGAATGCTATTTTGGAGCAGTACCTCCACTGTTTCAGCAATACTCAACAAGGCAATTGGGTGGAGGTGCTGTCGGTGGCAGAGTTTGCTTATAACAATGCTCAACATGCATCCACCCATGTGTCCCCTTTCTTTGCTCACTATGGGTTTCATCCATGACTTTAGCCCCGTCTGATTCCCCAGTTCCGGCAGTGGATAGGTTTTTGCAGTAGTTAAAAGCTGTGCACCACATGGTCCGCGATCAACTAGAGAGAGCCAAGGAAGGCTATAAACGGTTTGCAGACCAACATCATCACAATGTTCCACCTTTTGCAGTCAGCAATCGGGTTTGGCTCTCTACTCGATATTTACCAACGACACGACCATAAAGAAAGCTTGATCAACGTTACTTGGGACCTTTTCCGGTCGACGCGGTGATCAATCCTGTGGCTTATCATCTCTCCCTGCCACGGACCATGCATATCCATCCTGTTTTTCATCGTTTCCTGTTAGTCCCTGCCTTGCCCGACAGTCCGCATAGACCGGCTCCATCACAGCCGGCCCCAGTAGCCCCTCTGGGGGAGGAGGAATATGAAGTGGATAGCATCTGAGATTCATGCCAGTTGTGGGGCTGATTTCAGTATTTGGTGGCATGGAAAGGTTATGGACCAGAGGACTTCACCTGGGTTGATGCCACTGATGTTCATGCTCCTCGTTTGGTCCAGGACTTTCACACTTGGTTTCCTCAACTCACCCTTCGATGTGAGTGATGTTGAGTTGGCCATGCCCACCCAGTCACATGACAACCCAGCCACGCCTACCCAGCTGGTCATTAGGACAAAGAACCGGTTGTTAAATTATTTGAATCCCATCACTGGATCTGGCCCTTGGGCCTTGAGTTTGACATGTCTGCACTATAGGTAGCTCCTAACTTATGATCACAATTGAGCCCAACATTTCTGTTGTTAAGTGAGACATTTGTTACATGAGTTTTGCCCCAATTTTACAACTTTTCTTGCAACAGTTGTTAAGTGAATCACTGCAGTTGATGTTAGTAATCCAGTTGTTAAGTGAATCTGATTTCCCCATTGACTTTGCTTGTGAGAAGGTCACAAAAGATGATCACATGACCTTGAGACAAAGCATAAAAGTCATAAATATATGAGTCAGTTATCAATCATCTCAATTTTGATCATGTGACTATGGGGATGCTGCAAAGGTTATAACTGTGAAAAATGTTCATGTCACCTTTTTCAGTGCCATTGTAACTGTGAATGGTCACTAAATGAATTGTTGTAAGTCAAGGACTACTGTTGTTATTCACCTGGAAACCTTTCTGGCTGAATATAAATTCCAAGTGCAGATGACTATTCCAAATGTAAGCATCATTTTAGTCATTGTCTATCCACTGCAAGATGAAAGCTTCTTCTGCGTGTTTTCAAACAATACGGTGCTGCGCTTTCTTCAGCCAATTGGACCCACAGTACTTGCTGATGTCATTGATCTATCTTGTTTTAGGTTTCTTTCATGGGCACTTTTTAATCAAGTTGGATTCATTCTATGACTTTCTTGGTCTACCTGCCATCAGTTCTTCCTACTATGTGACCATCCCATTGCCATTTCAATGTTTAGGATAGGACTGTAAAGCTATTTCTCCAATTCTGAAAAAATTATGTGTAGAAAAATATGCTTGGTATCTAGACTTTCATCCTGAGACGAAATGTCAACCTTCAAGATTTCTTTCCTTTGGATGCCCTCTATCACCTTTGCTATTTGTATTGACTTTGGAAGTGTTGAATAGAAATATTAGAGATGATAAAAGCATAAAAGAAATGAAAATTTAAAAGGAAGAATTTAAATTGTAAGCCTTTGCGGATGATCTGGCCTTTATTTTGGAAGACCCTTTAGAAACAGCTCCAAAATTATTGGAAAAGATAGAGACATATGGTGAGGTGGCTGGTTTGAAAATAAATAAAGATAAAACAAAGATTTTGACAAAGAATATGTTACTAAGACAAAGAGAAGAACTGGCAGACCTATTGAAAATTCAAGTCACCAACAAGGTCAAGTATTTGGGGATATATTTGACATTAAAAGAGAACAATTATATTAAACTTAAACAACAGATAGCGTTAGACTTGAAGAAATGGGGAAATCTACAACTATCACTAATAGGGAGAATCTCAACAATCAAGATGAATATCCTACCCAGAATCTTATACTTGTTTCAAACAATGCCAATCAGGCTTGGAAAAGACTATTTTGAGGAGTTAAATAAAATTGTGTTGAAGTATATATGGCAAGGTAAGAAAGCAAGAATAAAGTTAAAACTTTTACAAGATGCCAGAATTATTGGAGGTTTTGGTTTACCTGATTGGGAGTTGTATTATCAAGCTGCAAATCTGATGTGGGCCAAGGAATGGATAACACTAAGAAAGACTAGATTGTTGACATTAGAAGGTCATGATTTGTTATTGGGCTGGCATGCCTTTCTATGGTATAAGGGAATTAAAACGCAGGGCTATTTTAGAAGACATTATATGCGGGAGTCTTTGTGGTTAAATTGGGAGAAGATCAAAAGACAATGTTATTTGAAAATTCCAGTTTGGTTATTGACCATTGAAGCATTTTCCCTATCCTATAATTTATAAGAAGGAACAAACAGTTAGATATGGGGAAATACTGGATGAAAAGGGTGAACTTAAATCGATGCAAAATTTATAGGAACAAGGTATAAAGATGAATTGGTTTTCATATGCGCAAATACATTCAAGGTATGATGAAGATTTTAAAACAGAGGGATTTTATGATAAATTGACTGATTTAGATAAGATCTTGACAGGTACAGATGAAAAGGTGATTAAAAAATTATAGAGATATTTATTGGAAATTAAATTAGAGGAAGAACAAGTCAAAGAAACTATGATTGCTTGGGGGAAGACTTTTGGATATGGGATTGATTTAGAGAAATGGCAAAAATTGTGGTCTCAAAATTATAAAATGACTATGTCAACAGCTTATAAAGAAAATTTGTATAAGATGTTTTACAGGTGGCACTTTCCCCCGACAAGGATAGCAAGAATGTTTAAGAATAAATCTGAAAAATGCTGGAAATGTCTTCAAATACCTGGCTCATATTACCATATGTGGTGGACTTGCGAGGATGCTAGAAAATACTGGACTAAAATTCGCATGTGGTTGGAAAAAATGGCAAAGAAACACATAGATTTGAAACCAGAGATCTTTTTATTGGGAATCTTACCTGATACATATAATAAAGATTTGAAATACCTGATTGTAAATGTATTAACAGCGGCTAGGATTGTATTTGCTAAAAACTGGAAAAATGAGAAAATACCATTGCAGGAAGAAATTATTAAGAAAATATTGGAATGTGCTGAAATGAGTAGATTGACATTTGAAATTAGAGAACAAGAGGATAAACAATTCTATAAAATTTGGGACCTTTTCTATCAATGGTTGGATGATAAAATACAATAATAGAATATTTAGAATTTGAGATAATAATGAATATATAAAGAGATTTTTTTTCTTTTTTCTTTGATATCACATCTATAAAATGTTTTCAGGATAGATTTGGTATGATTATATGATTTGTTATAAAATAAATTAAGTAAATTATAGTTATCTCGCAAAGTATGAATGAATAAAATTATAGTCAAATGACTGTTTAATAGTGATACTAGGTTATATAATTTCTGATTGATAATATGAATTATTATGTAATGTAACTGTAATTGAGACTAAGAAATGAATGCACAAAAACTGGTAAACCAACCGACACACTGTTTGTATATCTATGAAAGAAAGCTGGATGTTTTTATGTTTTGTTTGTTTTGTTTGTCTTTAAAAACTAATAAAATTGTTTTTTTTTAAAAAAGATTTCTTTCCTTTGCTTTGCATCTTTCAGCTGTCATAAGTAACAGGGTGGAGGGGAGGAGGAGGGGTGAAATAGTTATGGGAAGCAAGCTGGAGGTTTGAGAGAATAAACTGTATAAGTTGGGGGGGAAAGTGTCTTGTTTATGCTTCTTTCTTATGCTATGTGTAAGCGCACCTCTTTATCAAAATAGGCCAAGGTCAACGGACAGATGCCTCATCACCACCTGAAAATCCCCACATGCCATTACATACAAATTTTAGTTGGATGGACAGTTTGAACTATTGTGGGTGAGATTGTTGCCATCACTTTGTATATGTGATTTATGCACTCATTTTCTCAGATTCAGAATTCCTTTGATGGTTGATTTGATTTCCAGTAAGTTATCTTTTCCCTAATTAATGGAGTCTAAGTGTTTCTTTCTTGGATTTTGAATGGAGCACCAGCTGACATTATTCTCAGTTTACCAGCCCACCCGGATAATTAATACTTTTTCTTCCAAGTGGGTCTGAAAACAATGTCTAACCCAGCCAGCAATCAGGAAGACCTGGGAGCTACTGGGAGACCAATTTCTCTGCTTTTAGATGCTGCAGGGGAAGCCAAGCTGTTAGCCGAGCTACATCTTGATGAGAAGCCAGCCGTAAAACCTAAATGGTCCCTGGGAGTCAGTTGGAAAGAACTGGAGGAAGAACCCCCTCCAGGAGTAACCACTACTTGATGGTGTAGGAGAGAGGAACCATGGCAAGAGGATGAAAGAAAGAATCTTTTATTAGCTCAAGCCCTAAATCTTCTGAATGAAGCTGTCAGAGGAACTCATGCTGATCAAAGGTATATAAATCAACCTGAGCCTGTGCAACAGGCGGCAGCAGCCCAGGGCCCCCTGATGGGGGGAGCAATTGCGAGATGGCATTGAGTTCCAAAGGTGCCTCTGTTAGAAATAAAATATGGAGGAATCCCAAGGAATTGGGTTTCTTCCTAGCCCAAGTATGGAGCCACATGGAAGAATATGGTGAGGGTTTTTCCTCAGAAGCAGCTAAAATCAGATGTGTTACCAGGGCTTTAGAAGGGACAGCTGCAAAGTGGATGGTGACTTTGCATAATGATAATGCCTCCCAGTTGATGAATTACAACCTGTGCATGACAGCGTTGCATGCCAGATTTGAAGACCCACTTGCTGAACGTAAGGCTAGGATTAGAATGAAAACCATAAATCGGGGACGAGATCAGTGGTTGAATACACTCAGGAATTTAGAGAGCTGGCATGCCATCTTCGAGGCTGGCCCAAGGAGCCCTGATAGAAGCTTTTAAAGATGAACTGAACAAAGATTTTATCAGAGCTGCATTGCCAGAAGAGACCCCAGTGATTTGCAACTCTAGTACATGTTGGCAGCAGAAGTGGAAATTGATCTAACCTAAAACAGATGCAGGGGTGGCCTTGGTTGGAGCAAGCCACCCCCCACCAGCCCTCTAGAAGCCCCAAAACCTCAAAAGGGAGGGTCAGCAGCAAAACCCAAGACCACTGCATGCTTCTGATGTGGGAAGGAAAGTTACCGGGCTGCAGACTGCCTTGCCAAGCTCGAGCCAAAGCGGGTGCCAGGAGGAAGAAGAAAACCTGAAAAAACTCCAGCCAAGCCTCCCGAAACAGCTCTTAAAGTGGAAGAGGTTGTAGAGATCCCCCTCTGAAAGGAGAGGAGCTGGGAACTCTGACCTCTTCTGGTGAAAATGAATCTGAATTGGAAGACAACCCTCTGGTAAGTCCAAAGAAGAGCCCAATGACCATCCCAGTGAGATTAAGGATACCCACGTCAGGAGCCCAAGGGGAAATGTTGGCCTTGTTAGACTCTGGGTGCACAAGGTGCGTAATCAGCTCAGAAGTCATGGAGAAATTGGGTTTAAGGCTAAGAACTTTAAAAACTCCCATAGCCTTTTGCTAACTGGATGGATTGGTAGTGGGGGGTGGCCCTGCACATTTCATAATGGAACCAGTGGAAATGACAATGGGGAAGCATAGAGAGACTTTGTGTTTTATTGTCACCCCTGGGATGGAGTGGCCCCTACTACTAGGCTTGCCCTGGCTCTGGAAGTGGAACCCCCAAGTGGATTGGAGGAGAGGATCATTATTCATATGCACTGACCAACCCCCAGAAGGGAAGGGGCAATCCCATCCGAATACCCAGAATTCCACAGAGCTGGCATCCATAGGCAGCAAGAACCTGAGGGGAGAGGAGAAAATTCCTGAAGAATATTGGGATTTAAAGGAGGTATTCAGTGAAAGGGCCCCATCAATCAACAGATTGCAGTATTGAAATCTTGCCGGGGTGAAACTCCCAAAACCTAAATTGTACTCGATGACACCATGGGAGCTAGAGGAATTGTGGTCGTTTATTGATAAAAATCTTGAATGAGGTTTCATCCAACCTGGTAGACCTCAGGTAGTGGCTCAGTATTGTTCTGCGAGAAGAAAGATGGCTCTTTTTGTTTGTGTTGATTATAGAAATTTAAATGCAATTTCGGTGGAGAATGTGTACCCCATCCCTTTAATGAAGGACATGTTGGCCCACCTGGCCAAAGGAAAATTTTTACGAAACCCGATTTGAGAGAAGCTTATTACCGAGTTTGAATCAAGGAGGGAGATGAGTGGAAAACTGCTTTTAGTTGCCCAATGGGATGTTTCCAGTTCAATGTTCTCCTGTTTGGTCTACAGGGAGCCTCTGTGGTATTCATGCAAATGATAAATGAGGTTTTGCATGAACATTTATACAAAGGGGTACTGGTTTATCTTAATGATATTCTTATCTACACTGAGACTCTTGATGAACATGTGAAACTAGTGTGATCAGTTTTGAAAAAACTTCAAGCTGCGGTACACAAAGTTACCCAAGTGTGAATTTCACCAAGAGAAAATTTGTTATTTAGGCTCTCATATATCACATGATCGTATAGAAATGGATCTGGGAAAATTTCAAGCCATTTTGGAATTGGCCCCTCCCTGCACCAGGAAGCAATTGCAAAGTTTCCTGGGGTTTGCTAATTTTAACTATCAGTTTATCCCGGCTTTTGCAAAGATTGCACTGCCTATTACTAACCTCCTGAAAATCAAGGGGGAGGTGAAACTGAAGCCTAGTCGACTGTTGGAGTGGTCCAACAGCAGTCCACTTTTGAGAAGCTGATACGACTTTTTGCCACTGAGCTCAAGCACCCAAACATGGAAGCCCCTTTTGTAATCCAAGCCGATGTGAGTGATGTAGCAGTGGGGATGGTGTTACTACAAGCAAATGAGGTGGGGACTCAGCAATCGTGTGCATACACCTCCCGTAAATTAACTGAGACAGAAAGAAGATGGGCCATTTGGGAAAAGGAAGCTTTTGCAGTTCATTGGGCTCTATTAACCTGGAGGCATTTTCTAGAGGGGGCAAAGCACCCCTTTGAGGTGTGGACAGATCATAAAAATTTAGAGGCTCTAAAAAACACCTATAAAGCTATTGCCTAAGCAAGTTCGCTGGGCGCAATACTTCAAGCAGTTTAATTTTTCATTGAAGTACATCCCAGAAGGAAAGAACTTCATGGCGGATGCACTATCTAGACTGCTGCAATATAATAGTGCTCATCCAGAGATGATCCGCCCTATTGTCCCAACTAGACAGTTAGCATCTTGAATGGTTACTAGAGCCCAGAAAAAAGGGGATGTTGATTTATCTAATGATTTATCTGCACAGTTAAAAGGAGCTCTGAAACTTGAGATTGGTTCCTAGCTCATTCAAATAACTGTACAATTAGAGATGGATAGGTATGGGTGTGGGCTAAATTATATGTGCCAGCAAAGTTGAGAAACCCAGTATTACAACAAGTCACTATTTCAAAGCTGCTGGACATTTTGGGTTTGTAAAAACCCTACACCTGGTGAAAAGGCAATTTTGGTGGCCTAATTTAAAAAAGGACATTGAAACGTATGTGGCTAGTTGTCCTATCTGTGCCTCAGCCAACGGCCACCTGGTAAGCCAGCTGGCCTACTACAAAATGTAGCCAGACCGACTGGTCAATGGAAAGAAATTTCTATGGATTTTATTGTGGAATTGCCTGAAAGCAGGGGAAATACAGTTATTTGGGTGATAATGGATTTGTTTTCCAAACAGGTACATTTCATACCTTGTGCAAAAATCCCATCTGCAAAGACTTTGGCTAAATTTTTTGTTTTACATGTCTATAGGTTACGTGTTCCTGAATGGATAATTTCAGATAGGGGTGTCCAGTTCACTTCGAACTTTTGGAAGGAGTTCCTGAAGTTGTTGGGCTCTGCCCAGGGCTTAAGCTATGCACACCACCCACAAACCAATGGGGCTTGTGAGGGAACTAACTTGGTATTGGAACAATATCTTCGATGCTATATTAATTATCAACAAGATGATTGGGCTGGCCTATTGCCATTTGCTGAGGTGGCACATAACAATTTGGTTCATAGTAGCACTGGGTTTACTCCATTTAAAGTTGCTTCGGGACAAGACTTTGTATACATACCCGAGCTTCCACAGGAGAAACCTAATATTCAGTCATTGAGTGAATGGATAACCCAACTCCAGCTTACCTGACCAGTTACCCATAAAGCATTGGATGATGCTAATCAAGCTTGTAAGAAATTGGCAGATAAAAATAGAGCTCCTCAGAAACAATATCAAGTAGGGGACAAGGTTTTCTTGTCCACTAGATAATTGCAAATCACACAAAAGTCAAAAAAGCCAGGGCCTAAATATGTTGGACTTTTTCCAATTGAATGAATTGTGAATCCCATGGCAGTCCAACTGCAATTACCAAAAACCCTTAGATGAATTCATCCTGTCATCCATGTTAGTTTATTGGAAGCTGAACCTACTTCCGACCTGAGACCAGCTCAGGTTGATTCCCCCATTCCTCTTCTAAATGAGGGTGAACAACATTTTGAAATTAAACAAATTTTGGATTCTAGGAGACAAAGAGGTCGACTCCAATATTTAGGGGTCTGGAAACACTTCCCTCCTTCCCAGTTGGAATGGGTGAATGAGAAGGATGTTCAAGCCTCTAGGCTTCTACAGGCATTTTGTACTAAATATCCTGACAAATCTGAAAATATTGTAGTATTGTGTCACATATATATTATTCTTTTATCATATATTCTCTTTCTTTTATAGGGCTAATGCCTCTTTTGCAGGAGGGCCAAATGTCAGCCTTCAAGATTTCTTTCCTTTGTTTTGCATCTTTCGGCTGTCATAAGTAACCGGGGGGAGGAGGGGGTGAAATGGGAAGCGACCTGGAGGTTTGAGAGAATAAACTGTATAAGTTGGGAGGGGGAAGTTTCTTGTTTATGCTTCTTTCTTATGCTATGCACAAGCGCACCTCTTTATCAAAATAGGCCAAGGTCAATGGACAGATGCCTCCTCACCACCTGAAAATGCCCACATGACATTACATACAAATTTTAATTGGATGGACAGTTTGAACTATTGTGGGTGGGAACATTGCCATCACTTTGTATATGTGATTTATGCGCTCCTTTTCTCAGATTCAGAATTCCTTTGATGGTACCACTTGATTTCTAGTAAAAGTTATCTTTTCTCTAATTAACGGAGTCTAAGTGTTTCTTTCTTGTATTTTGAATGGAGCACCAGCTGACACTAACACACCAGGCTAACCAACTATTATTTTGTAATGTATTTTTATTTTATTTTGCAGATCCGCTTCTCATCAAAAAAAAAAAAAGCCATTATTTGGTAACCAAGATTGGCGTATCAAATTATGACAGTAGATGTTTCTAATGCTTCAATGGAGGATTGCTTCAATAATTCAGACAAAGCAGAATTTTCGTACACAAGCAAGCACATACATTAATATTCATATATGAGAATGATGCATTGTGACCAGGATTGGCTTGTATAATGTGTATTCATGAATGCATGTATGTAATAATTCTGTATATTTTCCAGGATATATGCAACATGACACTATAGTCTTTAAAGCACTTCAGCAGCATGTTTAGACTTTGCATCATGAGAGATGAGGAATCAAACAGGTGAAAACAAGAGCATTTTTCTTGGCAGGTAGGGATGGATAAGCAACTAAATTAACTACTGTATAATATAGATATGTCAAACTACATACTAGCAAAATTTAATTGACTAAAAGTGCAAATATTTCACTGACTTTCCAAAATCTTTATTATTCCCACACTTTTAAGGGCAAAGCTCTAGCCTCTTATCTGTAGGAAATCACATAATTGTCATATTTTCAACTTTATGGAAATTATTTAACAATTTGGAAACTTTCCAAATTTCATAGCATGAAAAAATAATGCCTTGTAACCTTCCTGCTTCAAATGTCCAAGAGTATATTTCTGATCTTAAATTTGGATTTCATTTTTTACATTGATCTGCAATTTCAGTATAAAACCTTCTTGACTAAAATGAATACTGGATTTCAAATAGACAGTTGTTTGCTTTTATCACAATACTAATGATATTCACAACAAGCCCCCAAACAGTCAAAGGCTGCAACTGTATGCAAAATTTCTTGAGAAAGGCCTTCTGAACTCCCAGGTTAAACATGTATAAGAAACTGTTAGATGGGTTCCTGGGAATAAGAGGCAGGACATGGCAGGACAGGTAACAGTCTTTATTTTGTGAACTAAGAAAAAGCTGCTCAGCCGCAGCTGGCACCGGCTTTTGTAGCCGGCACTGTCCAAGGCTTAAGCCATTGACAGGATTTTATTTCTCCCACCAGTGGCTGTGCCAATGAGTGGAGTCTGTTGCCGACTCCAGTCTATGGTCATATTAGGTAATACTTAACACCCCTCCCCTCCTAGTTAGAGTCCATTCAATCAGCGCCAGCCTACCTCACATAATCGTGTAGGTAGATGGGGCTTTGAGTGGTGTGACTGGACCTGCACACATCACTCGTTCCTGGGGGGCGGCCTGAGTGGTTGGGGCCACCACCCCTCCGGTCCCTGCCTGTGGAAGCATCTCAAAGTCATCTTGTGGTGCATCAGGGACTGTTGAGCCTGAGGCCTCAGATGTACTTCACAGGACTTCCTCTTTGCAAGGTAGGTGTCCCCGTGTTCTGTTCGGGGTTGAGGCTAGCCCATCAGTCCTTGTTCTGGGTTCTGCAGGTAGGGCCTCTGCTAGGGACCATTTTGCTTGCTCATGTTGGCTTTCTGGTCGGTTGTCTGCGGTTGGGATTTGGCCTCTGATTTGGTCAATGTGTCTTTCCCACTGTTTTCCTTCCTCAGTCTCAACTCGATAGGATCTGGGTCCGGTGATTGCAGTGACTTTGGCGGGTACCCAAATAGGTCCCCCTGTGTAATTATGTGGATAGACCAGGTCCCCTATGGAAAAGTTCCTACACTTCCTGGTGGAGTCTATTGGGGTTTGGGGACTGTAGTTTGGGTGTACTTTGTCTAGCGTTGAGTGGAGCTTTCAGCCCATTAATAGCTCTGCTGGGCTGCAGTGTGTTGTTGAATGGGGCATGATGTGTTGGGCCAACAGCATTCTGTCGATTCTTTCCTGCCAGTCCCCTTTGCCCACTCTCCTGAGGGTTTCCTCTGACCATTCTTTCCGCTTGCCTGTTCGTGCTCGGATGTGCAGGCACTGAGAGTGCATATTTGATTCCTAGTCCAGCTAGGAAACCCTAGAATGGTTGTGATGTGAACTGGGGACCGTTATCTGAGACGAGGATGTCTGGTAATCCGTGGGTAGAGAACAGCTTCTGAAGGGTTCTTATGGTCGCTTCAGTGGTGGTGGATGTCATTCTGATTACCTCTAGCCATTTGGAGTACGCATTGACCACTATGAGGAATGTTTGCCCTTGACGTGTACATGGGCCCATGGGGCTGTGGATGTCTCCCACTTCCTCAGGCTGGCTTTTGGGGGGGCTGGCTGGGTTTCTTGACAGGGAGTGCAGGTGGCAACCCAGGTCTCTATTTCTTTGTCCAGCCCCAGCCACCACACATAGCTTCTGGCTAGGGCCTTCATGCAGACTATACCCAGGTGGCCCTCATGTAGTACTGTCAGGACCTTGTTTTATAGTGGGGGAGGGATGACCACTCTCTCTCCCCATATTATACAGCCCTTGAGTACGGATAGCTCAGCCTGCCTGTTTTTATATGCTGTGAGTTCGTCCCCTTCTATGGATTCTGGCCATCCCCTTCAAACCCAGTTTGAAATCCATGCCATGGTTTTGTCACGCACCATGAGTCTGGTGATTTTTGCAGAAGTCATCAGTCCGGGCTGCAGTTCTTCTACTAGAAGTACTGTGGTGGAGGGTGCTGGGTCTTCGACGATATCTGTGAGGGGCAGCAGCTCAACACGTTGGCGTTTGCAATGTCTTTTCTTGGCTAGTGAATTAGACGAAAGCTATAAGTGGCCAGGAACACAGTCCATCTTAACATCCTGGGTGATAGGATGTTCGGTGTGGGTCTATCTCCAGCCAGGATGCCCAGCAGTGGTTTATGGTTGTTGATGAGGTTGAAATTCCTTCCGTACAGGTATTCATGGAAGCATTTGACCCCTGCTACTGCAGCAAGCACTCCTTGTCAATTTGACTATAGTTCCTTTGTGTTTTGGATAGTGTTTTAGAAAAATATGCGATGGGGGCTTCTGTCCCATTGGGTAGTTTGTGGCTGAGGACTGCTCTGATTCCATAGGGGGAGGCATCTCATGTGAGTGTCAATGGCAGCGTCTTGCTATATTGCATGAGAACGCTATTGGATGACAGGATGTTTTTTATTTTTTTGAATGCATTGGCCTCGCGTTGCCTCCAGATCCAGCTGGTGGTCTTATTGAGCAGTCTGTGGAGCAGTTCTGTGATTGTTGCTTTCTGTGGTTAAAAGTTGAGCAATCCCAGAAAGGCTTGTAGTTCTGCTTTGTTTTGGGGGGTGGGGGCTTCCCGTATTGCTTTCAGCTTCCCATTGGTGGGTTGGATGCCTGCTGTGTCTATCAGGAAGCCCAAAAATTCCACTTGGGGGATGGCTAGGTGGCATTTATTCCTTTTTAATTTCAGCCCCGCTTCTTGGAATCTCCCCAGTACTGTCCTTAAATGCTCCAATAGTTGTTCCCAGTTACTGGCCGAAATGATCATGTCATTGAAGTAGGGTATTACCCCTGGGATATTGTGCAGCAGCCTTTCCATAATGCTCTGGAACAGGCTGGGGGCTATGCTTACTCTGAACTGCAGCCGCTTACATTTAAATGCGCTCCGGTGCGTGACAATGGTTTGTGCCTCAGCTGTTGCCTCATCGACGGGCAGTTGCTGGTAAGCCTGGGCCAGATCTAATTTGATGAATATTGTCCCTTTGCCCAGGGAGTGCAGTAGGTGCTGTACTACTGGCACAGGGCAGGTGCTTTGCTGGAAGACCTTATTCAGGGTTGTTTTATAGTCAGCACAAATCCTGATAGACCCATCTGGTTTAACTGGGATTATGATTGGGGTCTCCCATTTGGCATGGTCCACTGGCTCGAGGACCCCTGGGGCAATTAAGTTATCTAATTGCTCTTTGACTTTGGGCCAGAGGGCAAATGGGACTCACTGCGGCTTGAAGTGAACTGGGGCAATGTTGGGGTTTAAATTAAAAGATATTGGGGTCCCCATGTACTTGCCCAGTTTGTCATCAAAGACATCACTGAATTCCT
The DNA here is from genome assembly GCF_900518735.1 of Pseudonaja textilis. The sequence continues at coordinate 5,180,702 of NW_020769370.1, forward strand.
GCTCCAGCTGCATGATGTCTGCTGCTGCTGGGATGGTTTTTGCTGTGTGAACGCCGGTGATGGTGATCTGTGGCGGCTGGAACCATTCTCTTCCAAGTAGGCTTGGTAAATTCTGGTCTACTATGGTGAGTGGCAGGTTTCCTTGAAATTAGCTGTATTTGATTTGTACTGTTTTCCAGCCCGGCACAGGAATGCAGCTGCCCTTGTAGTCCCTTAGTCTGTGGTTCCAGTTGGTCGCGCCGCAGTTTGGGTTGGTGTTTTTTGAGGGTGTCCCACAATATCATGGATATGTAGGACCAAGTCAACTTCCATCTAGCAGGGCTTGCCCTCGATGGACGCTGTGGCCATTACTTTGTTGGCCTCGTAGGCATCGGTGTGTCTCATCTGGGTCTGAGTGTAGCCAACAAAGGTGAAATGTGCTTCTTCCCTGGCATCATCTCTCCTTTTGAATTTCCTGCCATGGGCCTTCTGCCCCCCACCTTGGTAGCCATCTTGCCTCATGGGTGATGATGCTTGCCTGCCTTGCTTGCTGGTTGGTTGGATGGCTCAGCATACCTCCGTGATATGGCTTATGTGCTCATGTCTTCGGCAAATAGTGTCGTTAAAATGGCATGCTGAGTGGTGATGCTGTCCTCCGCAACCCCTGCATTCTTTATTTTTCGGTTTCCCATCTGGCTTACTGGACTTCACCTTGTGCACTTCCTCATCTTTGCCCTTGCTTCAGAGGTGGAATTGTAGCGGTTGGGGTGTCGATCCGTTTTGGTTGCATAGATCCTCCACATCCCTCTGATCTGTGCTGCCAAGTTGTCAGAGGACTCTGTGGCTCGTGCCTCATTGATGGCTTCTTTGAATGAGACATCCTCCTGGGCCAAAAGTTTCTTTTGTAGGGCTGAGTCCCTCGTTCCTAGGATGATTTGGTCTCAGATCATTCCTTTGATGTCTGGGAACCTGCAGTTTTTGGCTATCTTCTGCAAGTTGGCCATGAATGAGTTGATCATCTCTCCCTCTCTCTGGCTATGCATGTAAAAGTCATACCGGCTTGCCAGGTATGAGGGAGAGGGGCCGTAGTGTCCTTTGAGTGCCCATTGGAGTTTGTCCCAGGACACACTCTGCAGGTCGTCCGCTACTAGGGCATCTGCCATCTCGTAGATTTCGGTGTCGCAGTATGTCAAGAACAGTGCCTTCTTCTGTGCACCGGGGGCTGCTTGGAGGCCGTTGATTTCCAGATATAGGTTGAATCGGCCCATGTATGAGGACCATTTCTCCTTTTCTGGGTTGTAGGGGATCGACATCAGGCGGTGTGCCAGGCTGTATGATTGTTGAGCCATGTTGGTCGGCAGGGTCGCGAGTGTTGTGATGGCTGGTAAAAATGGCATCTGAATCCCACAAAGTGTCCTTTATTCTCTTTGCAACTCAGCACCCCACCTTCGTCACCAGTGTTAGATGGGTCCGCGGGAATAAGAGGCAGGACACGGCAGGACAGGTAACAGTCTTTATTTTGTGAATTAAGAAAAAGTCGCTAAGCCGCGGCTGGCACTGGCTTTTGTAGCCGGCGCGGTCCAAGGCTTCAGCCACTGATGGAACTTTGTTTCCTGCCCGTGGCTGGGCCAATGAGTGGAGTCTGTTAGCCAGCTCCACTCTATGGCCATATTAGGTAATACTTAACAGAAACCATTATACTGTAGAGCAAAATGTGGAAATTACTGTGTGGATTTCTACACATAACAGGGTTTGTTATTTCTATTGCCAAGGCCAAGAGCAGAATTATTTTTGGCTCTTATTCAATAGTGTAATTAAATTTATTAGCCTTACTTCTTCAATATTCAATATAAGGTTTTCTACATTAATTGTAACAGAGTGAAACATTATTGATGACTTCATATAAACACAAATTCTTTTGTTAAAACATATTTTGGAGCAGTAGTTAAAACAGAGATATAGAAAGGGAATTTCTACATCTTCAATGAAAAGTATAAAATAGTTTGAATCAACATGTTGAAACAAAATCCTATTGAAAAGCAAACTGTATTTACTATTTATTTGTTCTTGGGCAGAGCCTTACGTGTTAAATATGTGAAGCAGTTCTTTCATTCAAGCAACAAATTCCAAAGAACTGCACTCAGTAATTCTCAATGGTAATACATCTATATGAAAGATACAAGGTTCTGTATTGGGGCCAGTATTCTTCAAAATCTTCATAAATGATCTAGATGAGGAGATAGAAGGGGAGGTCATCAAGCTTGCAGAACAGCATCAAGCTTGGGGGAATTGCTAACATTTTGGAAACCAGACTCAAGATTCAAAAGAAGGGTTAGGAAGGGAAGGGAGAAAGAAAGAGAGAGGGAATAATTTAAAAACTGATGCAATCATTTTTAAAATCTGCCCAATTGAATAAGGCACTTTAAAAGAAGAATTATACATTTCCTATTCTTTTAATTATGCCTGGTATGAAGCGGCAGTGGCTTGAGGGAAATTGAAGCAGACTAACATTAAACAACAGAGAACATTGGCAAGAACCCTGAAATGAATCTATCATAAACATTATAGTCCTCTATACCTGGTTTGATTCAATTCTCTGATTCAACCATAGATTTCCTTGCAAATTCCTATAATGTTAAATCTACCACATCCACTTTCCTTATGTAATGAAAGCCAGCATTTGTCAAGGCTTAATCCTAAGCAAAATTACAGAATCAGAAACAGCAATGAACTTTTTAACATGAATCTCAGAAAGCATGCACAGGATTGTGCTGTAAATCTTGCTGGAACCTGAAAAAGTTAGAAATGGATAATTGTGGCAATAATTCCCCACTGAAGCTCTCTGGGCTAAATGGACAGAATCACTCACAATATTTTCAGATATTTTCAGGATTATTGGGGAGTCATCTTGGCAGCTATTGTGGAATCTTGAGATGCTGAGATTAAAAGCAAAAGAAATATTCTATTTCATGCTTGAGGAGAAAAGCCAAGGGAGAGAAGTGTTAAGTCGCGTTATTAGATGACATCTGGTAACCTTGTGTTCTCTTCACTTGTTTGTTCCTATCCCCATCCCTGCCTGTTTTTGCAAGTTGTCAAATATTATTTGCCAAGAGTCATTTTTCTATTACCAGCCAGCTTGCAGAAAAGTGTTGGAATTATAAAGTAACCTAACTATGTTCCCAAAATGAAACTGCCACCATATTTGCAAAACCTATAGTGAAACGAGCAAGTTAAACAAATTAGTGCAATCTAGCAAAATTTCTTTCAGCTACAAACTGAACTTTTCAGATTTGAAAGTACAGTATTTAGGAAGTAGCTTTAAGAGGGAGGGAGGGAGGGCAGGGAGAAAGAAAGAAAAAGAAATAAAAAGAAATAAGGTGCTTCCCCACCATGGTCTGTTAACCTCACAGAGTGCGGGGGTTTAGGATGAAAACCAACAAACAGATCAATAATCCTGTACCATGCAACAAACATAAGAAAACTTTAGCCCTAAAGTTGGGTACTTGGAATATTTGGACAATGACCCCCAGCCTTTCTGACAATCTGCAGGAAATAGACAAAGCATGTAAGAGAGCGGTCATCAACATGGAGCTGAGCAGACTGCAGATGGACATCATTGCTCTTCAAGAGGCAAGGCTGTCAGACTCAGGATCTGTTAAGGAGAGAAACTTTTTGTTCTTCTGTCAGGGAAAGCCATCAAATGAGACTAGGGAATATGGTGTGATGACCTGGGGTGTGGCACAAAGGCAACACAGTTAAATAAGAAATAAGAGTTCCTTAATTATCTCCAACTTTGCCCCCAATGTCTAGGTTACCTTCGGCTGGAGAAAAACTCTCCCAGGAACTGTCTTTAACTGTAGAAAAATCAGTCCAAAACAAGGTACACACAAACTGTAACTTAAAATCGAAACAAACCAAACTGAAGTAATTAGTTAGGGCAGGAGAAGGAATTTCAGGCTTGAAAGCATGGCAAAACTCACACAACTGGGAAGATGCCAGGAACACAGATAAGCCACAATGATACAGGATAAATTCATGTTTGCTCCCAACAGCTTGCTGCATACAGCTTGCTTTTTTTCCCCCAGTGTTCCTGGCTGCAGCTAATGAATGGAATCAAGGCCCTTTCGTCCCCCATAAGCCACACAACCCATGTTGCTCTCTTCTCCATTCCTCCCTGCATGCCTTAGGATGAAGAGGGAGTGGGCCTGGGTCTTCCTCTGAATTCTCTCTCCCTTGTTCTACCTCTCCCTTGTTCTAACTCTTGCCTGCTCTGCCCAGCCAGACTTTTCCCTTCTCCAGTTTCTTCCACAGCCAACAGAGCCACATTCCCACTCCCTGTCAGCTGTTTGGCTTGGTTTGAGTCAGATTCTGACAGGGGCATGACATATGGAGTTGGCTTTGTAGTCAGAAACATCCTGTTAGGACTCATTACTCCACCTGCTGCAGGAAGTGAAAGAATCCTCTCCCTGCAGCTCCATTCATCAGTAGGGCTGGTTACTCTTATTAGTGCATATGCACTGACATTATCATCTTCAGTAGAATCTAAAGATGAATTGTACAACGATCTGGCTGCCGCTATTAAGAAAATCCCTGAGAAAGAACCATTGTTTATTCTTGGCAATATCAATGCCAGAGTTAGAGCTGACCATAGTTCTTGGCCCACTTGTTTAGGTCAGTTCGGCATTGGGAAGATGAATGAAAACGGCCAACACCTGCTGGAATTTTGCTGCCGCTGCAGTTTTTTAGTTAGCAATAAATTCTTTAATACAAAGCTTCAACACAGAGTCTCTTGGAGACATCCAAGATCAAAGCATTGGCACCAGCTCAACTTGATTCTCACCAGGTGCTCCAGCCTTTCCAGTATTATGATCACATGCAGCTATCAGGGTGCTGATTGTTATACATACCACTCCTTGGTGTGCAGCAGAATAAAACTGCAAACAAAGAGATTGCATCACTCGAAGAAGGAAGGAACACCATGAATCGACATCAGCAAGACTTGCAATCAGGACAGAGTGGAGGAATCTGCTTAAGCACTCAAGGAAACTCTCCCAGGCCTGGCTGAAACAAATGCATCTGAACAATGGGAACATTTCAAGAATGCTGTTTATAACATCGCCTTGTCAGTATTTGGTAAGGAGACTAGAAAGACAGCAGATTTTTCCCTTAGTAATTCAAAACCCATCAGTCCATCACATGGTCCAATCACCAACCATCCCAACTTGAGACATCCCTCCAACCACTCCTCCTCCAGGTGCAGAAATAACATGACCTTGACCGAAAAGAAGAATGCTATTATGTCTAACTACCAACACTCTAAAAATCCCCCCTCCTACTTTCCCAGGCACAGGAATGTGGCAGCGTGGAAGCTTTTGGTTTTAATATGGTTTCCAAAGCTGACCACTCATGCTGCTTGGAAGAAGCACCGGGGAGTAAAAAAACAGATAGGGAAATGGGGGAAATGTATGCACAGAGTGGAAGGAAGAAGTGCAGAGAGGAAGAAAACAGAGAAATGTGCACACAGAATGGAAGGAAGGAGCACAGGGGAGGAAGAAAACAGATAGAGAAATGGGGGAAACGCACACAGAGTGTGTGGAATGAGTGCAGGGGAGGAAGAAAACAGATAGAGATAGAGATAGAGATATAGAGATAGCTCATCAGTCTGGAACCCACATTACGTATCTGATATTAACACAGTTGAGAAAGTCCAGAAATATTTCACAAGAAGAGTTCTCCACTCCTCTACTCACTGCAGAATACCTTATGCCACCAGACTCAAAATTCTAGACCTAGAAAACCTAGAACTACGCCGCCTTCAGTCTGATCTAAGTATAATATATAAAATCATACATTGCAATGTCCTACCTGTTAATGAATACTTCAGTGTTGTGGCTCCGGGCTTGGATTCAGCTCCTGTGACTGATATGAGTTCAAGTGAGGAGGTCATGGCAGAAAAATATGAGCCGGCATGGCTTAGTGATTGGACTGATAACCAGGATGAGGAGATGGACGTGACAAAGGACGACAGACCTGATGTATTAGAATTGTCAGGACCTTTGACCTCCTCTGGTTCCTTATCTGATCAACAGCTGGGAATGGCTGACAGGGAAGTTTTGAGAGAGTCTTCTAGTGGAGATGAGAACTTGGAAAATTTGTGGTTAAATGTAAAAAATAGAAGACGGTTGAGAAGGCAAAATCAGCTGGAGCGAATGAGGAGAGCGAGTCAGTAAATTAGCACGTTGCCTCAATGAGTATAAAAGGACACAGCTGGGCTGGTACATTT
>NW_020769370.1:5186973-5215500 GCF_900518735.1 Pseudonaja textilis
TGATTTAATTGTGAAACGGCTGCTTTCTGTTTTGTTCGTTTGAATTTTGAAGGGGAGTCATAACACTTCAGCTTCAACCATAACAACACAAGAGCAAACAATAGATACAGACTCAAGGTTAATCGCACCAAACTTGATTGCAGGAAATACGACTTCAGCAACAGAGTGGTCAATGTCTGGAATACTCTAATGTCAGCCTTCAAGATCTTCTACTATTGCTTTGCATCTTTTGGCTGCCATAAGTAATGGGGGGAGGAGTGGGTAAGTCTGGGAAGAGAGCTGGAGGTGTTACATTCTAGTGTTGTGTAAATGAGGTGGGGGGGAGTATAAATTCCTGTTTAGGTTTCTATTTCTCGCTTAGCTTTCTTTTCTCTGCGCAGCTGCAAATCTTTATCAAAATATGCCAAGATCAATGGACCTAGGCCTCATCACCACCTGAAGATGTCCACATGATCATATTCACAACTTTTAATTGGAAGAATCATTTGAACTATTGGTGGTGGGAACATTTCCATCACTTTGTATATGTGATCTGCACGCCTAATTTCTCAGATTCAGAATTCCACTTCATTTTCAGTAGAAGATATCTTTTCTCTAATTAAGGAGTCTAAGTATTTCTTTCTTGAATTTTGAATGGAGCACCACCTGACACTCTACCTGACTCTGTGGTTTCTTCCCCAAACCCCAAAAACTTTAACCTTAGACTGTCCCTGTCCTATTGTTTCTTTTATTTTTTTATTTTTCTTATATGTATCCATGTATTCATAACTATACCTATTATCTTGTAAGCAATTGACAAAAATAAATAAAAGAAAAAAAAAGAAAACAAATGGGGATAGCATGGATGCAGCCCAGGGGAGGAAGAAAACAGATACAGAATTATCGCTATCAGTGGGTGGAAATGTCTGTGCATCTTATACAGCAAATACGGGTTCATTTTTGGCCTCCTGAAGCCTCTGCTGGTCCAGTTTTTCCCTTGGGGAGGCCTCTGGAGGCCAAAAATGAGTGTGTTTTTCACCTGTAGAGTGCTTCTGGATGTCGGGGAGGCTGAAAACAGGATGCGCAGAGGCAAAAAAATATTTTTTCTTGTTTTCCTCCTCTAAACCTAGGTGCATCTTATAGTCTGGTGTGTCTTACAGTTTGAAAAATACAGCAGGTCTTCCATGAGCCAAGGACATTCCAACTGCTGCCCGCCCAGAGGAGGAGGAGAGAAGTAATCAGGCAACCAGCCAGTACCCAGATTGGACAATGTGACTTATTGTTTGGGCAAAATGAAACTTTCACTTTTTAATGAGATGGAAAGCATGGGAATGCTCAGAGTTGGCATTCCACCAGTTTGTACTAATATGATATCTCCTAATAAAACTGTTCTTTGAGGAATCAATTTGCGTTGGAGTTCCAGTTGTGGTATTACTTGGAACCCTGACATTAAGCCAATTCTACAAAATTCTCTGCTCCAACTGGAGCCACTCTCTGGGATACTGTGCCCCAGATGCTTACCTGATCTATCCAGGGAGCAGGAAGACTCAGGGAAGACAGCAGAATGGCAGAAAAAAGGAATGATGCAGATAGCTACTGTGGTGGTCACCTGGAAAGACTGCAGACTCCCTTGGGTGGTGGAAGTGGCTGTGGAGAATATATGGTTGATGGGCACCCAGCCAAAGATCCACACTGGCCACTGGGGACCTGTTCCAGGTGGAGAAAGATTTCAGGTTCATTCTGAGGGCCAGTGAGGGACCTCCTGATGATGACAATGAGGGAGCTGGCTACCTTCACCATTCAGAGGAGAGCAGAGGCCCGCTGGATCTGGATGAGTCGGGGACCTGGGGGCTCCAGATGCGTCACACAGTCAGGGCCTGGAAGAACTGCCAGATGGGTTCAATCAGATGAGCCTTGAAAGCCCAGGGCCAGGACAGAGCCTGTTGAGGAGGCAGCCTGCATGGTCATCCACAACTCCAACTGAGATGGCAGGTACCATTCAGTTGGGTTTACCACGCCAGTCATGGCTGGGTCCAGGCACAGTGGGTCTCTATCACAAATCCACCACAGCCCCCTGTGCCGACTCCTTCACCCTCTCAGCCTGCAGCCCTGCTGTAGATTAAGAGACAGCCCAAGAGATGTCCACTTGGCCAACAACTCAGGTCCTGGCAATTTGAAGAGCCACCAAGAGGGTCTCTGCAAGGCCTGTTGAATGCTTTCACCGCAGATGCCAAGGCCACCAGATGGCTGATTGTCTGGCTTCCGCCCCCAACCAAGGGTAAGGACCCCCAAGCCAATCAAGGTGAAGGAGCCATTGTGGAAGGCAATGGAAAGGGGAAAACCCATCAGCCAGGCTGTCAAGGTCTCCCCTCCCCCAACTGGGGAAGAGGGAACTCCAGCCCAGGAACCTGAAATTCCAATGGCCTATGACAGTGACAATGCAGGTGAGGATGACCAAATGGTAAGTGAAGATGTCTGCCCATTCACCATCTGGTTGAGAATAGTAGCACCAACAGGGGCACAGGGGGAAGTGAATGCAATCAGAGACACGGGCTGCACCCACTGTCTGATCAACCTACCCACAGTCCTAAGAATGAAGACAAATGACCCGACCCATATGATTTGAGCAGGTTGATGGATCTTTGATAGGTGGGGCCCCTGCTACACCCTCACCGAACCTGAGAAGTTGGAAATGGGCCGCACTGGGAAGTCATCTGCTTTGTGGTGGCACTATAAATGACAGAAGCGGTGATTCTAGGCCTGACATAGTTGGACAAATGGGGCCCCACCATTTCGTGGGAAGGTCGCTATAGGAAACTAAAGCTGGGGATGGGGATAGGCCGCAATCCCCATCCAAAGATTGCCAGAGGAAGGTCTGTCCAGTGACAGAACAACACTAAGTGAAGCAAGAAAAATGCCACTGATTCACAGCCATTCCCAAGTACCCCCCAGATCCCTAGAGAATACTGGACCTGGCTGAGGTGTTCAGTGAGGAGGAATGCAATGTGGTACCACCCGAGACTGTGCTATAGAGTTTGTACCGAGGGCTAAATTATCCAAGCCAAAGATGTACTCCATGATCCCACACGAGATGAGAGAGCTAAAGCAGTACATTGACACCAACCTGGCCTGTGGATTTATCCAACTGGCTTAAATCAAGAGTGGCCTCTCCAGTCCTCTTTAAAGAGAAAAAGGATGGGTTGAGGAGGCTCTGTGTGGATTTTAGAGTAATGAACACTGTATGCATGGAGAACATGTACCTGCTTCCCCTAATGAAAGACACATTGTCCCACCTCGCTAAGGGGAAGGTGTTCACCAAATTGGACCTATGAGAGGCATACTACTGGGTGCAAATCAAAAAAGCACAAGTAAAAAACTGCCAACCTTTTGGACCTCAGGGACCACCAAACTCATAATTTTAAACCCCATGGACCACTAACATGAATTTTGACTGACAGTGGCTTGCTGACATTTTCCCAGGGTCTCTGCAGAAAGCAGCAGAGACCCTGGGAAAATTCCCCCAAAAGTCTGCAGGAAAATTCCCCACCCCATTTCCCTTCCCAGGCTGGTGCTTTCGGCTTCATGCCAGTGCAAGCAGTGTGTGATCAGAGCTGCCGTCTCTCTATAAATACTGGGGGGGGGGCGCTGGTGTGCTGGGCTGGTTGGCTGTGCTGCTGCCTCTTGATTGGTTGATGGAGTTGATGTTGGTATAATGGGCTGTGTGATAGCCTTGTGAGTTTTGTTGTGGAGATATCCTGGATCTTGTGCTGTAATCTCCTGGGTCATTCGTTTTGTAGTGATCTTTTTTCCATTAGCCTCCCGTGTTTTAATGGCTTGGGTAATGGGTTGTGTGATGGCCTTGCGAGTTCTTTTGTTGTGGTATCCTGGGTCCTGAGCTGTAATCTCCTGGGTCATTTGTGTTTTGATCGCTTTTCCATTAGCCTCCTGTGTTGTAACAGCTTCGGTAATGGGTTGTGTGATGACCTTGTGAGTTTTATTGCTGTGGTATCCTTGGTCTTGTGCTGTGATTTCCTGGGTCGTTTGCTGTATTGCAACTTCTTGAGTTCTTGTGGTGTAATTTCCTGAGTTTTCTGATGTGACATCCTGAGTGGGTGGCTGTGATGTAGCATTTTGGGTTTTGGTCTGGTTTTGAGTTTGGGGTCTGGGTCTGTGTTCTTGGCATGTGTCAGCTTGTTTGGTTTTGGGGTTGGGGTGTGTGACAGTTGGCGAGGCAGCCGTAGTCTGGTTTCTGGAAGGTGGTTGTCCTTTGTTTATAGGATGCGTTTGGGCCTGGGTCTGATGAGGGCGATTGGCGGTGGTGTCCTGTGTTGTTTTGGGTCTGGTGTTGGTTTTCATGGCTGGGACTCATTTGTTGGTGAGGGCTAGTTTCCAGATGTCTGGTAGGCAGGAGGTATCATCCCGTTTATTCATGTTATGGGGGTGTTTCTCTATTTTGATGGCTTCCCTAATTATTCTCTTGCTGGAGTGTTCAGTGTTGGATATTAATTTGGTTCCTTCAAAATTAATTTCATGTCCTGTGGCTTTAAGGTGCTGGAAGAGGGAGGAAGTATTTTCTTCTCTTCTGACTGCGTTTTTGTGTTCTGCGAAGCGTGCATTTATTCTCTTGTTGGTTTGTCCGATGTATGTGGCTGGGCAATTGTTGCATGGTATTTCATAAACTCCTTGGTTTTCTAGCTAGATCTTGTCTTTGGGGTTTCTTAGTGTTATGTCCGTGGAACTGGTGGGAGTTCCCAACCAGGTCCGCTGTTTGAGCAGGAGCACCAGCCGCTCCCATTGGCTGGCTCCGTTTGACAGTCGGCTATATAAGCCGGCTGTCGAGCAGAGCCAGCCCATTGTCGCCCGCTAGTCTGCAAGTTAGCAAGCAGACGCGACAACCCTTTATTCCCTGCAATAAAGCCTTGTTAGTTGTACGCTCTGGTCTCATGCCTCTTCCTTACCATCGCTCTACAACACTGGCGACGAGGATGGGATGGTCGAAGGCTAACCAGACGCGTCTATTCAAAGAGCTGTAAATCACTAAGAGTGAAGTCACGAGCGCTGTAGCCGCAGCCGCGCAACGCTCACAAAGAGCGCGAAATTCAAACCGCCATTACTCGAGCTGTAGTCACTGAAACGAGCCGCCGGCACCGTAGCTGCGGCCGCCAACGCTCACCAAGAGCGCGAAATTCAAAAAGAGCTGCGTAACCCAGAGAGACAGTCACAGCCTGCGCTCTTTTAAGAGCGCGATTTCAAAGACGATTGAAGAAGATGAACCCGGCACTACCCACGATGAATGCTAATCCAGCATTCCCGCCATTCAAGCCAAACGAGGAAACGTGGGACTCCTACAAGAATCGTTTCAGCCATTTCCTCGATGCCATCGGGTTAGCTGACGCTGTGGAACATAGAAAGAAGTCTTATTTCCTCAGCTATTGTGGGGCCGCTGTTTTTGACACCGCTACAGCGTTAGTCGCACCACGCGCCATCAGAAGCGTCCCATGGGATGAACTACAAGAAATACTCTCCAATCACTACGCACCAAAACCATCCCAGATCGCCAGAAGGTATGCCTTCAGAATCAGGAAGCAGGCAGTGGGGGAGTCGATCAACGAATACATGGCTGCCCTGAGGACAGCTGCCTTACAGTGCGGTTTCAAAGAATATCTGGAGGACATGCTGCTGGACCAGATTGTCTGTGGGGTTAGAGACCTGAGACTCCAAAGACGTTTGCTGGCTAAAAAGGACTTGAATCTGGCCCTAGCCATGGAGGAAGCCCTGGCTGCTGAGCTCTCGGCCCAGTCAGCAGCTGAGATTCAGGGCACTCCATTAAAGCCCAGCAGTCCAACCGTCCATTCTGAAGAAGTGCTCAGTGAAAAAGACCCCACAGACCCATCACACATTAACCGCCTTAAGCATCAGAAGCCTTCACAGGTAGGAGCGGGACAGACAACCAACTTCACCCCCAAACAACTGCCCTTGTGCCTAACCTGCGGAGGCTCCCACTCTAGGGCATCCTGCAGGTTTAGAAACGCCATCTGCCTGAACTGCCAACAGAAGGGTCACCTCGCTAGAGTATGCCAAGCAGGGCGCTCCTTGCCTCAAAGACCTCCACCACCTTCTATTTCCCAAAGGCAAGTGGAGGACTGCTATACCTGCTACCACGCTAACCATACTTCCCAAACCCCTGATAAAATTAAAATTTCTGTTTTCCTAGAAGGTAAACCCTGCAGGATGGAGGTAGACACGGGATCTGCGCTCTCAATCATCTCCTGGGATACTCTGAAGAAGATCCAGCCCAGACTGTCAAGGAAACAGCTCCAAAGATGCCACCTGACGCTGCAGGACTACCAGGGCAAGAACATTCCTGTCCTCGGGAAAGGCAAGTTCCTCGTTCAATTCCAAGCCTTTAAAGGCCATTTACCATTAGTGGTTGTTAACGGTGCCCTCCCCAGCCTGTTGGGACTTGATTGGTTTCCTTCCCTTGGCCTTAGTGTAACTGGGATCCATGCTGTCTCAACTTCTGACGTAGATACATTATTTTCTGATTTTTCTGACGTATTTAGCAGCGAGCTGGGTTGCTATTCGGGCACCCCCATCTCATTTTCTGTAGATCCCCAGGCAATCCCTCTCCGCCTTAAGCCACGCAGGGTGCCTTTCGCCATCCGTCCTAAATTGGACGCAGAATTAGACAAACTACTTAAACAAGGGGTGTTAGAACCTACTGATTTTGCCAAATGGGAGACCCCCATAGTCACCCCACTCAAGAAGGATGGCAGTTTAAGAATCTGTGCAGACTATAAAACCACGCTCAACCGTTATTTACAGGTCAGCGCATACCCCGTCCCTGTTATTCAGCACCTCTTACACACATTCGAACCCGGTACCATTTTCGCCAAGTTAGATATGTCCCAGGCATACCAACAGTTCCCTGTTGATGATCAGACAGCTGAATTACAAACCATAGTCACGCATAGAGGGGCATTCAAATGTAAGCGCCTCCAATTCGGGGTCAGTGTGGCCCCGGGTATTTTCCAATCACTCATGGAACGGATTCTCCAAGGTCTCCCAGGAGTTGTTCCGTATTTCGATGACATCTTAGTCTCAGCTACAAGCCGACCTCAACTCATTCAGAGGGTCAGGACAGTGCTAGAGAAGTTTAGGCAGCATGGCCTCAAACTTAAAAGGGAGAAGTGCACCATCGCCACTAGGCAGGTGGACTTTCTGGGTTATAGGATAGACGCCTCTGGCATCCACCCAATTGAGTCCAAGGTGAAGGCCATCCACGAGGCACCCACACCAACCAACAAGACTGAACTACAAGCCTTTCTGGGGCTTCTAAACTTTTACGCCTCATTCCTCCCGCACAAAGCATCTGTCGCTGAACCCCTACATAGACTCTTAGATAAAGACTCACCCTGGCATTGGGGACCCAAAGAAGCCCATGCTTTCAAAGCAGTCAAATCCTTACTCACATCGGAAGCGGTTTTAGTCCAGTTCGATCAACGCCTTCCTCTGGTCCTGGCTGCTGACGCATCCCCTTTTGGGATTGGGGCTGTCCTAAGCCACAGACTCCCCAACGGCTCCGAGGCACCAATTGCCTTCTTTTCTAGGACTTTCTCCATGGCAGAAAGGAACTACAGCCAAATCGATAAAGAGGCCCTGGCTGCGGTTGCTGCAGTTAAAAAGTTCCATGAATTCTTATTTGGCCACCATTTTGAACTTGTGACTGACCATAAACCTCTCCTAGGACTCTTATCTGGAGATAAGCAAACCCTGCAGGTACTTTCACCCAGAATGACCAGATGGACTTTGTTTCTGGCCGCCTACTCATTCAAGTTGGTGCATCGTCCTGGCAAGAACTTGAGTCATGCCGATGCCCTCAGTCGCTGCCCCCTGCCAGTCCCAGTTGAGGACCCTGCACCAATTCACGCCATTTTTGAGGTCAACGAACTCAAACTTCCAGTGACAGCCGAGACATTGCGGCGCACTCAAAAAAAACCAAAATAATCGCCCAGGTTCTGGACTGGGTGGGAAGGGGGTGGCCGGAAACTCAATGTACAGTTGACTTTGTTCCCTTTAAAACCCGCCAGCAGGAACTGTCGAGGCTACAGGGATGTCTATTGTGGGGTACAAGAGTAGTCATCCCAGCCACCCTTCGAGTACCCATCCTGAAGGTGCTTCACGAGGGCCATCCGGGCATCGTAAGGATGAAGGCGTTGGCCCGCAGCTACGTTTGGTGGCCCGGCATGGATGCTCAAATCGCTGACTGGGTAAGCTCTTGCCAACCTTGCCAAGAAACCAGGGCTGCCCCGCCAGCTGCCACGCCCACCAGGTGGGAAAGTGCTAGTGCCCCTTGGTCTCGCCTGCACATCGACCTGGCTGGGCCAGTGCATGGCAGGACTTTCTTGGTGGTCGTGGATTCCTACTCCAAGTGGATTGACGTGGCCTTGCTTCCCATGACCACCACCCAAGCAGTAGTCAAAGCCCTGACCCGTTTATTTGTCACCCATGGACTTCCAGACACGCTGGTGTCTGACAATGGCCCGCAGTTCACATCATGTGAATTCAGTATGTACGTGGCTAATTTGGGCATCAGACATGTCCTTACGGCCCCCTTTCACCCCGCTAGCAACGGGATGGCAGAGGGAGCAGTTAGGTCAGCCAAGGAGGCACTCGCCAGGTTTGGCCAGGAAGACTGGCACTCTAAACTGTCTCGTTTCCTGCTCAGCCAACATACGACGCCTTGCACCACTACTAACAAATCTCCCGCCAAACTTTTAATGGGGAGACGCCTTAGAACCACCCTGGACAGGCTACACCCCCACTACTGCCCAGACACCCCTTTAGGGTCTGACAGTCTGGTCAGAGACTTTGCCTTGCAAGACCTGGTGTACGCTAGGAACTATGCAGGGGATCCTTTGTGGGTACCAGGTCAAATCGTGTCAGTCACAGGTCCAAGATCCTACAGGGTCCTCCTGAAAGATGGACGCTTGTGGCGAAGGCACGTGGACCAACTCAGAAGGCGATGTGCGGCTGACGCCAACCCAACCCGACCTGCCAGCGCCAACGCCTCCCTGCCGGTGCCAGACGGAAGCTCCATGTGGAACCCGGTTTTCCCCGACGAACAGGAAGGTCTACTGGAGAACCTGAGTTTCCGGCCAGGATCACCGACTCAGCAGCCGAGCGTTCCAGTTTGCCAACCGGACCTCGAGACTCGCCCGGGTCAGCCCGAGCAAAGGGACTCGCCGACTTCGCAGAACACCGTGCCGGGGCAAGCCCATGCCCCGACGACCGTTGAGGCATGTCCCGAGGGCCTGGACTTGTCACCAGCCAACAGTTCACCCGAACTGTGACGTTCTGGTCGCCAGCGCAGACAGCCAACTTACCTACAGGACTACGCATGTTCCCAGCTGGGGGAAAGGAGTGTTATGTCCATGGAACTGGTGGGAGTTCCCAACCAGGTCCGCTGTTTGAGCGGGAGCACCAGCCGCTCCCATTGGCTGGCTCCGTTTGACAGTCGGCTATATAAGCCAGCTGTCGAGCAGAGCCAGCCCGTTGTCGCCCGCTAGTCTGCAAGTTAGCAAGCAGACGCGACAACCCTTTATTCCCTGCAATAAAGCCTTGTTAGTTGTACGCTCTGGTCTCATGCCTCTTCCTTACCATCGCTCTACAACACTTAGGATGTTGGCTATTTTTTGGTCAGTGCCGAAGGCTGTCCTGATATTGTTTTGTGGAGAATTTTGCTGATTTTGTCTGTGGTGCCTTTGATGTAGGGGAGGAATGCGATACCGTTGTCTTGTTCTGTGCCTTGGTTTTTTGGGGGTATCTCTCTTCAGATTAGGTTGGTAATTGTGTTTCTTTGGAATCCGTTGGAAATTAATACATTAGTGTTATGTCTCACCTCTGCCCACGAGGTGAGAGTCCAAGTTTCCAAAGGAATATAAACAAGCAGACAAGACCAGTAATGACAGGGTTAAATTCCTTTGGCTGGAGAAGTCCTTGGCAGTCTCCCACAAGCTGCCTGCCAAGTCCGACAATAAAGCAAGAACATAAATCACAGGCAAACGCCACACACAGAATTTGTCAAAGCTTCTATCCCAAATTAACAAATTGTCCCGAATGAGAATCCAGAGCTAACACACCCACTTTTATTCCCTGAGGGGCATGTCAGTCTCTCATCTCAATCCCTGATTTGTCCTTTCCTTCTACATTGCATCTCACGCCTACGCCAACATTCCTCAGTTTGGTCCTCAGCCAGAGGCTCCGCTATGCTCTCCTGATTATCTGCCGACACCTGAGGCACAACCAGGGAGGAAGGTCCTGGGGAGGAAGGCAATTCCAAATCCTCCAGCAAAGCAGGCTCAAACCTCAGAGCCAAATCCTCCTCTTCCTCATGGCTCAAGTCTGTGTCTTCTAACAGAGCAGGCTCAAACATCTGAGTCACAACACGTTAGTGAGGGTGTGTAGTTCTGTTCTCAGGTGGTCTTTGTCAGCTAGGCATTTGGTTCTGGAGATGAGGGTCTTGGCTACGGAGTTGATCTGTGCAGGGTGGTGATGGGATTGTGCATTTAGGTAGCAGTTGGTGTGTGTTTTTTTCCTGTAGATGGTGTGTCCTAGGGAGCCACTGGGTTTTTTGTAAATTAGGACGTCCAGGAAGGGAAGTTGGTTGTTGGTTTCTGTTTTCATGGTGAATTGTATTTTGGGGTGTAGGTTGTTAAGATGTGTGAGGAAGTTGTCCAGTTTTTCTTTCCCATGTAGCCAAATTATGAAAGTGTCATCTACATATCTGTTTGGGTTTGTGTTTGGATTTGGATTTGTCTAGAGCGTTGGTTTCAAAGTGTTCCATATATAGGTTAGTGATGACGGGTGAGAGGGGTGAGCCCATGGGTGCTCCTTCTATCTGTTTGTATCTTTGTCCATTGTGGATGAAGTATGTGTTGGTTAGGCAGTGGTTGGTCAGATATGCAAAATGCTGCACTCTAGAATGCCTTTAGGATCCTATCCCAAAAGCGAAAATGTGTGTATAATTTATGTGCAGGGAACAACCAGTGGTAGAATTCAAATAATTTAACAACTGATTCTCTGCCTAATGACCGGCTGGGTGGGCCAGCTTCCTTCAGCACTCTGCCATTCAAGACGGTGCAAGAGTGAATTACAAAATGTGGGCTTTGCTTTGTAACATTCAAATCCAGCAAGCAAGCAGTATGAACTGCACAGAAAATACACTTTTGTTTGGTTATGAAGAAATATCCCCAAAGTCAGATGTACACTAAATGTAGATTGACTTTTTGCCACACATCTTCCCAGCAAACAGCAAATTTTGAAGCTCTAGGTGAAGAGGATTCATTTTAGGATGAGTAACCACAATTTATATGTTGGAGGTTCCTAAAGGAATGCTAGGAAACTCTGTATTTTAAAGAAAATTTGAGGGTGTCAGTCTGTGCTCCATTCAAAATCCAAGAAAGAAATACTTAGACTCCATAGATTAGAGGAAAGATATCTTTTACTGAAATTCGAAGTGGAAGCTACAGGTAGAATTCTGAATCTGAGAAATTAGGCGCGCAGATCACATATACAAAGTGATGGAATTGTTCCCATCCCCCCAAAGTTCAAAAGATTCTTCCAATTAAAAGTTCTGAATATGATCATGTGGGCATCTTCAGGTGGTGATGAGGCCTCTGTCCGTTGACCTTGACATATTTTGATAAAGATGCGCAGTTGCGCAAAGGAAAGAAAGCTAAGCAAGAAAATAGAAACTTAAGAGCAGGAATTTATACTCCCCCCCACTCCTCATTTTTTCAACACAAGAATGTAACACCTCCAGCTCTCTTCCCAGACACAACCCCTCCCCCTGTTACTCATGGCAGCCGAAAGATGCAAAGCAGTAGAAAAGATCTTGGAGGCTGACAGAGGGAGGGATGCAGAATAATCCTTCTCTGCCTGAGGCTGTAGAGACCTGGCATCCATCAAAACACTTTCTGTGAAGCAACTGATCAACACTGACAGGATAAGCCACTTGTTTTGTTTGAGCAATGAGAGGCTGAACCAGAGCATGAGTGCAACAATACTTTATTTTACAATAAAGGGCTGACCGTGCTTGCCAAGCCTGGAACTGGCTCGCAGCAATCAGCAACCGGTTGGACCCCACAGCCTGCTTTTATAGCTGGCTGCTGGGGAGAGCCAACCAATGGGAATGGGGGAATAACGCCCACGTAAAGTGAGTGGACCTGAGTGAGAACTCCTTGAGTCCTCAGGACATAACACCCCTTCCCCCCAGATGCGAACATGCATAGTCCTTGAGGTAGACGGGGGGTTTGTGTTGGCGCCCGGAACGGCGCAACTCGGGAACATTGTCTGTCTGTTCGGTACCAGTCTGTGATGGTCGAGCCGGCATAGTGTCGCCAACACTCTCTCTGGACTGGGCATCCTCGGGAAACACCGGGTTGGTTACTGGGGTCGAGCTCTCGTGGGTTGGATCTGGCTGGTCAACTCTCTGGGCGCTGTTGTCCGAGTTTGGGCTGACCGGAACGACCGCTGGTGCAGACTGGTCGCTGGGTACGATGTGGCTGGGCGGCGGATGAGGCGGTTCCCCTTCGACTGGAGACTCTGGACTCTTGTTGGCAAGGGTGCTGAGGCGCCTTCTAAGCTGGTCAATATGTCTCCTCCAGACGCGACCATCCTCCAGCCTGACTCTATACGATCTCGGCCCGGTGATGGCGATGACCTCGCCTGGAATCCAAAGTGGGTCCCCGGCGAAATTCCTTGCGAATATCGGTTCCTGTAACAAGAAATGTCTAACCCCCGACGTAGAAGCGAGGGGAGAGTCAGGGCAGTATTGTGGGTGCAATCTGTCCAATACAGTCCTCAGGCGCCGGCCCATCAGAAGTTCCGCTGGGGACTTATTGGTGACTGCACAGGGGGTTGAGTGTTGGCTCATCAGGAACCGTGCGAGTTTGTGGTGCCAGTCATCCCTGCCAAACCTAGCGAGGGCCTCTTTGGTGGTCCTGACGGCCCGTTCAGCCAACCCATTACTGGCAGGGTGAAATGGGGCCGTGAAAATGTGGCGAATGCCCAGGTTGGCAGCAAAACGGCTGAATTCTACTGATGCGAACTGTGGGCCATTATCGGAGACAATGGAGTCGGGTAGTCCATGTGTAACGAACAGGCGCGTTAACACGTTGGTGATTGCTAGTGTGGTGGTCGTGGATAGCTGCGCCACGTCTATCCATTTGGAATAAGCGTCCACGACCACTAGGAACATCTTTCCATGCACGGGGCCTGCCAGATCGATATGGATTCTAGACCAAGGGGCGTTGGCGCTCTCCCATCTGGTAGGGGTGGCGATGGGGGGAGCAGGACGGGATTCCTGGCAAATGCTGCAGGAACTTACCCAATTGACAATGTCCTCATCTAGACCCGGCCACCACACGTAGCTGCGTGCTAACGCCTTCATTCTCACAATGCCGGGGTGTCCCTCGTGCAACGCCTCCAGGACTCGGGTACGCAGCGAGGTCGGAATGACCACTCGAGTGCCCCACAGTAGACAACCCTGCAAACTGGACAGCTCCTGCATGCGAGTCTTAAAGGGTGCGAATTTGTTATCGATGTTGCCTCCCGGCCACCCCCTCCTCACCCAGTCGAGCACCTGGGCGAGCGTTTGGTCTGCCTTGGTTTTAGCGGCAATGTCAAGGGCGGTGATGGGCAGGTCCAACTGGGTGATTTCAAAAATGGCGTTGACAGGAGCTGGGTCTTCAGCCGGAGCGGGTAAGGGGCAGCGACTGAGAGCGTCGGCGTGGGATAGAGTTTTGCCCGGGCGGTGAATAAGTTTGTATGAATAGGCCGCTAGGAAGAGTGTCCACCTTGTCATTCTAGGGGAAAGGACTTGAGGTGTCTGTTTGTCGCCGGCCAGTAGGCCCAGGAGGGGCTTATGGTCGGTGACCAGTTCGAAGAAATGGCCAAAAAGGAATTCGTGAAACTTTTTCATGGCTGCAACAGCTGCTAGGGCTTCCTTGTCTATTTGGCTGTAATTTCGCTCCGTGGCCGAGAGCGTCCTGGAGAAAAAGGCGATGGGGGCCTCGGCGCCATTGGGGAGTCTGTGACTAAGGACCGCCCCAATTCCAAAAGGGGATGCGTCTGCTGCCAGTACTAAAGGAAGGTTGGGGTCGAATTGGATGAGCACTGCCTCTGACGTAAGTAGTGATTTGACGGCGTTAAATGCCTGGTCTTCTTTGTGCCCCCAGTGCCACGGTGACTTTTTGTCTAGTAATCTGTGTAGGGGTTCGGCTACTGAGGCTTTATGGGGCAAGAAGGATGCATAAAAGTTTAGGAGCCCCAAGAAAGCTTGTAGCTCCGTTTTGGAGGTCGGTGTGGGAGCTTCGTGGATTGCCCTAACCTTGGACTCCAGGGGGTGAATGCCAGAGGCGTCAATTTTATAACCCAGAAAGTCCACCTGTCTAGTGGCAATGGCACATTTTTCTTTTTTTAACCTGAGGCCATGCTGTCTGAACCTCTCTAACACTGCTCGCACTCTCTGGAAGAGTTGGGGTCTGTCCCTGGCTGAGACCAAGATGTCGTCGAAGTAGGGTACTACACCAGGGAGGCCCTGTAAAATCCGCTCCATGAGGGACTGAAAAATACCCGGGGCAACGCTTACGCCAAATTGGAGACGCTTGCATCGGAAGGCACCCCTGTGAGTGACGATGGTCTGAAGTTCCGCTGTTTGGTTATCAACAGGGAACTGTTGATATGCTTGAGACATGTCCAATTTAGCAAAAATACTGCCCGGTTCAAATGTGTGCAATAAGTGCTGAATGACGGGCACAGGGTAGGCGCTAACTTGTAAATATTTATT
Organism: Pseudonaja textilis; assembly: GCF_900518735.1. The sequence continues at coordinate 5,201,804 of NW_020769370.1, forward strand.
GATTGTTGTCTTGTAGTCCGAGCAAATTCTCAGGCTACCATCTTTTTTGAGGGGTGTGACAATGGGCGTCTCCCACTTGGCGAAATCTGTTGGCTCAATGACCCCTTGTTTTAGTAGCTTATCCAATTCAGCGTCTAGTTTTGGTCGAATAGCAAATGGAACTCTACGTGGTTTTAATCTGATTGGGACTGCCTGGGGGTCAACGGTGAACGAGATGGGGGTTCCATTATAACACCCCAGCTCCTCACTGAACACATCTGCGTAGTCAGCGAATAAGGAGTCAGTGTCTGAGGTTGAGACAGCATGGACTCCTGTTAACCCTAGGCCGAGGTGGGGAAACCAATCGAGCCCCAATAAGGTGGGTAGATTGCCGTTAACTACCACTAGAGGTAGGTGGCCTTTAAAAGCTCTAAAACTGACAAAGAACTTGCCTCTGTCGATCACGGGAATGGCCTTCCCCTGGTAGTCCTTCAGACCGAACTGGCATCTCTGAAGCCGGGTAGTAGATAGGCTGGGGTGGAGTCTCTTGAGGGTGTTCCACGAGATTATTGAGAGCGCTGACCCTGTGTCAACCTCCATGTGGCACGGTTTACCTTCTAGGGAAACGGAGAGAGAAATTTTACTAACAGTGTGGCAAGTACGCCTGGCAAGGCGGTGCGTGCGACAGTTTAATACTTGCCTCTGTGGTCCCGAGTGCGAGGACGGGGGTCTGTGTGCAGCGCTTTGGGGGGCTTGGCAGACTCTCGCAATGTGCCCCCTCTTATGGCAGTTGTTGCAAACGGCTCCTTTAAACTTGCAGGTGGCCCTTTGATGTGATCCCCCACAGGCTAGGCACAGAGTGATGTGCTTGGGTGGACCGGTGTATTCTTGTTTGGCCCCTACCTGCGACCGTCTGTCATTGGTGAGGCGATGGACATCGTTCTCATCGTTGTGGGCTTCCTCCGCTTCTACCTCTTCGGAATGGACTGGGAACGATGCTAGCTTGGCGCTTGGGCCCTGAATTTCGGTGGCTGAGTTCGTTGCTAGCTCGGCTGCTAGGGCCTCCTCTACCGCTTGCGCGAGGTTGAGGTCTTTTTTAGCTAGCAGTCGCCTCTGTAGGTTGAGATCCTTGACCCCACAAACTAATTGATCGAGGAGCATGTCCTCCAGGTATGTTCCAAACCCGCAGTGCAGGGCTGCTGTTCTGAGGGCGGCCATATATTGGTTGATGGTCTCCTTACTTGATTGCTTCCTCATTCGGAACGTGAACCTCCTGGCGATTTGTGAAGGCCTGGGAGCGTAGTGGTTTGTGAGGATCTCAAGCAACTCGGACCACGGAACGTTTTTCAATTCTCTCAGCGCCACGAGTGCTGCAGCGGTATCATAAACGGTGGCTCCGCAGTAGATTAGGAAATAGGATTTTTTCCGATGCTCTCCCGCATCCGCCAGGCCGACCGCATCGATGTAATGATTGAAACGGTTCTTATACGATTCCCACTTCTCTTCGTCTGGTTTAAACGCCGGGAATACTGGATTGGAACTCATGGTGCTGGAACGGCTGGGCTACCTGCGGAAAAAATCTCTCTGGGACTACGAGCGCTCGTGAGTTACTAGTGATATCAGCTCTGGAGAGGTTTTTTGCTACCCTCTCTTTCTCTCTCTCTGGGTTACCACGTTGGCTGCTAGCCGTTGGAGGTGTCTTGATTCGCGCCAAAAAAGTGGGCGTTAGTGACTCTCTACAGCGCTGTGCTGTGATTCCTACTGGCTCGAAATTCAAATGACACCTGTTTGAATTTCGCGCCAAATGCAGAGCGGCTGCGGCTCGCAGCGCTTCACTTTCCCCGTAGCGGGGCTAACAAGCGGCTACAGACGCTTCTAACTATTTGACTCAGACCGCTTTCTCTGGCTGCGGATCTGCGTTTGCTCTTTTTGATCGCTCGTTTCGTTAGCTGACCGCTCTCTCTGGCTGCGGATCAGCGTTTCCCTTGTCGCCAGCCGATCGCTCTCTCTGGGCTGTGGATCGGTGGCTAGTGACTCAGCGGTTGCAAGGTGCTTCTGGTAGCCATCCCATCCTCGTCGCCAGTGTTTTGTTTGAGCAATGAGAGGCTGAACCAGAGCATGAGTGCAACAATACTTTATTTTACAATAAAGGGCTGACCGTGCTTGCCAAGCCTGGAACTGGCTCGCAGCAATCAGCAACCGGTTGGACCCCGCAGCCTGCTTTTATAGCTGGCTGCTGGGGAGAGCCAACCAATGGGAATGGGGGAATAACGCCCACGTAAAGTGAGTGGACCTGAGTGAGAACTCCTTGAGTCCTCAGGACATAACACCACTGGTATATGAAAATAAGAGCAAACTCCACTCCCTTCTAATACTGATGATATTACCTACTTTGGTAATGAAACATCTGTAAGAAAACCATCAAGCTCAGAGAGCACCAAGGGCCCCACAGTTCAACCCTGAGCTACAAATATTCTTTTCTATTGATAAACACTTTTTGGTTAGAGGGACTCAAAGCCTGTCTTATATGAGATGGTTCCCACTGGATTTCATTCTAAATTTTGATACGATTTCTGTAAATAAGGAATGTAGAATTATAATGGCTGATTATTTGATCGTCATACATTAAAAATATAAGCTAAGGGATAAACAAATAAAAAATAAATTAAAAAAAAGGCTCAGGAAAGAAAAAGAGAGAAAATGTAAGTAAGAGGAAAAGAAGGAAAATTGAAAAAGAATGACTTTCAACTTTCTTTGGTACAAATATAAGTGAAAAATGTATCAACCTCTTACTCTAAGATTAACATTTGTCTACATTATTTCCATAATCCCATATCTAATCAAAGCCCCAGATCAATTTCAGTTTCTCACAAAAAGTCCAGTAATAGTTCATATAGCTTTAATCACTATTTGTTAAGTAAAGCACAATTGATTTATTTAATTGCACCAAACTCTAAATAAAACAGGAATGGAAAATCCTAAATTCTAGTGTAGATCCATGCTTCTCAACTTTGGCAACTTTAAGGTACATGGACTTCAATTCCCAGAATTACCAAGGCAGCATGATGTTTTGCCAAGACTGAAAAATGCTGATCCAGATAGGGATTTTTCCATTCCTCTTTTACTGGTTTTTACTTACTTATAAGCAACCATAATACAAAATCCTCACTTCCACCCCATCCCAGAGCATCTACCATTCCCTCACTAACCTGATTTCCAGCTCCATTCTCCTGGGTGCAGGGCAACAAAAGAAGACCATGTGACTGCCAGCCTCCAAACTGATCAGTGGAGCTGGTCCATTTTCCACCTCCCAGCTGATCAGCACAGCTCCCAGTCATGCCCCTGCAGCCTCCACACCCTGAATGGCAACCCTGGTGGATCAATTATTATATAACAACACTAGATTAAACAAGTGCCTTGACCTCATCTTCTGCAAAAGCTCAAACTCAATTTACGGCCTACAAATACAGGAACCTTTTTCAAACAGTGACCATAACATGATTGAGTTTTGTCTAAATTTACACCCTCTCAAAGAGATTCATAATGATGGATCTCCAACATGCAACTTGTAAAAAGCCAATTATGAACTCATACCTGTCCAGTTATCTCTTGATTGGCAATTCTATTCTCTGGCTGTAATACTACAGAAGAACATTATAACGCTTTCTTGTTTGAACTTGAAAGAGTCATTAAACTATATGTTCCATTAGTAACCCCCCAAAACAAAAAACAATTTACCCAAAATAATAAGAAAATTTCAATCTAAAAAAAATCTCTATGGCAAAAAACCAAAACTAGATACATAGCGAACTTAAAAACTGATAAAATACCTTATGCCGACAAATGAAGGCAGAATGCACCAATTACCACTGCAAGCAAGAAGAAAATCTTATATGCATAAAATCCACCCACACCTTCTATAATTTTGTAAACACCAAACTTAAAGACTCAAAAACCATCCCACCCAGAAAAGGACCAAATGGGAAAAACTGTAGTGATGAAGCCGTTAAGGCAAATCACTTCAACACATTCTTCAGTTCAGTCTTTGTAAACAGCAATGGCTCATGCCCCACATTTCCTAGTCGTACCACAACTAACTGCAATGATCTACTACATATTGACTTTACTGATGATAATGTAGAAAAGGCACTATGTTACCTGAAACCATCCTTATCTATTGGCCCTGATGGCTTATGTGCACTTCTTTAAAAAGCTCTCCACTGCCGTTACAGAACCCTTAAGCATAATATATGAGATATCATTCAAAACCAGCTCCTTACCGAACCTATGGTCCTTAGCAATGGTCATCCCTATCTTCAAAAAAGATGACTCCAGCTTGGTTGAAAACTACAGACCAATCTCATTGTGTTGTGTCATGTGCAAAGTCATGGAATCAATCCTTAACCAATGCATTACCCTACACCTAGAGTCAAACAACTTATTCTCCAATAAACAATTTGGTTTCAGAAAAAAATTGTCCTGCAATTTGTAACTTCTACACTGCAAAAACATATGGAGTACACTACTTGACCAGGGTAAAGCAATTGATGTAATTTACATAGACTTCTGCAAAGCCTTTGATTCAGTGGTACATGACAAACTACTGTTAAAATTAAATTCTTATGGCATTTCCGGATTCCTTCATAAGTGGATTACTGCTTTCCTATGAACAAGCCATGCACCAGTTAACATCAGTGTCCCCCAAGGCAGCATTCTAGGACCCACACTCTTTATACTCTATATAAATGACCTTTGTGATCACCTTATAAGCAACTGCGCCCTCTTCACTGATCATGCAAAACTATTCAACACCACCAACAGTGCTTCCATCCTTCAAAGCAACCTTGATTATGTGTTATGTCTCACCTATACCAACAAGGTGAGAAGTCCAAATTTCCAACTGAATACAAACAAGCAAGCAAGTCCAGTAATTACAGGGTTAAATTCCTTGAGCCGATAAAGTTCTTGGCAGTCTCACACAAGTTGTCTGCCAAGTCCAACAAGAAAGCAGGAATATAAATCACAAGCTGTCACCGCACACAGGATACTCCGAAGCTTCTCTCACTAAGTAACACGTTGTCCCGAACAAGTTCCCAGACCGAACACACCCACTTTTATTCCCTGTGGGGCATGTCAGTCCCTCATCTCAGTCTCTGATTCATCCTTTCTTTCTGCATTGCAGCTCACACTTTTGCCTGCATCGTTGCCTCGCATCAAGCCAGCATTCCTCAGCTTGATCCTCAGTCAGAGGCTCTGATACGCTCTCCTGGTTATCTGCCAACACCTGAGGCACGATCAGGGAGGAAGGGCTTGCTGAAGAGGAAAGTCCTGGGGAGGAAGGCAACTCCAAATCCTCTAACAAAGCAGGCTCAAACCTCAGAGACAAATCCTCCTCTTCCTCATTGTCCAAGTCTTCGTCCTCTAACAGAGCAGGCTCAAACCTCCGAGCCACAACAATTATGTGTCTAAATGGTCAAACGATTGGTGACTTCAAATCTCGACCAACAAAAGCTCTGTCCTACATATCAGTAAAAAAAATCAGTACATCAAATACAAACTAGGCAGATATGACTCGTTGACGACCCTCACTCTGTCAAGGACTTGGAGTACACATATCAAATGACCTAAGCACCAGAGTTCACTTCAACAGCATTTCCAAAAAGGCTTTAAGAGTTGTAAATCTAATCTTACAAAGCTTCTCCTTTGGTAATACTGATTTGCAAACTAGGGCATACAAAACCTTTGCTAGACAAATACTTGAATACAGTTCTGCTGTCTGGAATCCACACTGTGTATCAGACATTTATACAATTGAGGGAATCCAGAAGTATTTTACAAGAAGAGTACTACACGTCTCTGTTCACAACAGAATACCCTACACCACCAGGCTTGAGATTTTAGGCATAGACAATCTTGAACTACACCGGCTAAGATTGGACTTAAGCATAGTACATAAAATTATCTGTTACAATATATTACCAGTTATGACTATTTCAGCTTTAACCACAACAACACAAGAGCACCCAACAGATATAAACATAATGTAAACCACTCCAAACTTGACTGCAGGAAGTACGATTTCAGCAACAGTCAATGTCTGGAATTCACTACCTGACTCTGTTGTCACATGCTCAAACCCTCAAACTAACCTCTATTGACCTCACCCCATTCCTAAGAGATCTGTAAGGGGCATGGATAAGTGCACAATCATGCCTACTGTCCCTGTCCTATTGTCCCCAATTATTTGTACCTATTTCATGTATTTATACTTATGTCTATTCTTATATCTATTATATTTTAAGCAATTGACAAATTAATTAAATAAACAAACAAACAAACTTAAAACCACTTTGCAAAGCTGGAAATCATAAGGGTTAGACCTAAGTGCAGCACACGTGCCTTGATTTTCCAAATCAGATACAAATTGGATTCCCATGCTCTAATGCCATTTGTTTTTGGGTTAGTGCAATGTATGAACTCTGCTGTTGTGGTTTAATGATAATCAGGCCACTACAATTTCCATAACAAGAATCTTCTCTTCCATGCACACTGATTGTGTTTGAATCTGTCCACAATGATTTTATCCAGTCTATCTCCAATGAAAGAATATCAGATGGTGACCTTGGAACTGATTCTTAGTGAAGATCTGCTGTGCCAGTAAGTGAAAAGCAAGGAGCTCACACTTATTATGAGAAGCAATATATTTATCCGCTAATACTTTAGCAGCTTGTTTCTTGAATAATGGTCCTGGAAATAATATGTAATTACAATAATACAGAAAAGCAATTTGGTATAGGAATTAAGGTAGCAGGCTAGAAACCCAAGAAACCGGGAGTTCTAGTTCCACTTTAGACATAAAGTCAGCGGGTGATCTTGCATTAGTTGCTTTCTCTCAGCCCCAGGAAGGAGGCAAGGACAAACCACTTCTGAAAAAGCCTTGCCAGGAAAACTGCAGGGATCTGTCCATGTAGTTGCCAGGAATCAATACTAACTCAAAGGCACACAATTCTTTTTAGTAATAATAAGAATGATTTAATAGGGAATGAATGACATTTATATTATCTTTGCAGATTTTGATCTTTAAGCTATGATGATTTGAGAAAGTACTGATTCATAGAAATAACAGCTACAGATTTTCAACAAAAGCTTATGCAGGGCCCACGGTTACTGTTTGATGCATCTCGCCTCTCTCAGTGGTCGGCTTGTTGCTTCTTCTGCTCCGGCTGAAGGTACTTCACCTGTTTCCGGGTTAGTTTGCCCTGCTTCTGGAGGGTGACCCTGGCCTCTGTTGGTGGTTGCTTGGCTGGGCTGCCCTGCAGACCTTCACGATGTGCCCTCTTCAGTCATATCTCTGGCAGATTGCATTGCGGAAGCGGCATTCTGACCGTGGGTGGTTCCCTTCGCACCTGACACACCAAAAGTTTTTTCTTCCCTTGTCTTGGTTCTTTGGGGCTCACTCTGATCATAGTTGATGTATTTCTTCATCCTCATCCAGATCGGATTCTGATTCAATGTCCCCATGGTGTATGGTGGCTGCCTCTCTTTGCTGTGGCATCTTATTCATCTTCTTCATGGCTGCAGCCGACTGTTGGGGTGCTTCCATTGCAGAGGCTTCTTCCAGGGCCTCCTTGAACATTATTTTGGGTTTTGCCAGCAACTGGCTCTGGAGGTTTAGATCTCGGAGTCCTAGGACTAGGTGATCTCTCATTGCCTTCTCCATGTTTAGGAACTCGCACGTGGCTGTGATTTCTCGCAGGGTCACTGTGAAGTTGCTGATGGTTTCTCCCTCCTTCTGATCTTGTTGGTAGAACTTGTGTCACCTCACTAGGCATGATGCTTGGGGCATGTAATGGGGTCTTAGGATCCGCTCTGGGTCAGGACAGGCCATCGTCTTCAATTTGTTGGATGAGGATAGTGCCTTTGCCATTTTGAATACCATGGGTCCACAGTGTGTGAGGAAGATGGCTCTTTTCCTCTGTTCCAATATGTGGAGGAGATCATTTCCTTCTAGGAATATATGGGATTGGTTGATGTAGGATTCCCAGTCTTCCGTGGCTGGATTGAAGGGCACTGGAGGGATGTTGGATCCTGACATTGTTCTGGTTGACTGTTCCATTGGTAACGGCTGCCAACTGCCATGTGGTCGGTGGTAAATCTGGTCCTTGTTGCTTCAGAATCTCACCTTCATCGCCAGTGTTAGATCATGGGCTGAGTGAAGACGCGGATACGCAGATCGGTAAAATTCTTTATTTTGTTTCTGCAGGAATTGAGGAACTCGAGCCATGGCTGCTCCTTTTTACAGGGGAGCTGTCCGTGGCTTCAGCCCAGTAACCGCCATTTGTTTTCCTGTTCCCACAGCTTAACCAATCACAGGTAAGTATGCAAATAACTAACATGATACTTTTCTCAAAAATATTTACAAACCTATGCAGTGCAACATAAAATGGTTCCTCAGCAAACCAACTTGTGAATGCTTATGAAACTTGTACAGTAACCAAAAGTTGAAAGCCTTCACAACCCTGTACAACAGGAGTGTCAAACTCAATTTCATTGAAGGCCATATCAGCATTGTGGCTGCCCTTGGGGGGGGGAGGTGTGTGACTGGGTGGTCACAGCCCAGGTTGATGTCATTTGTGTTGGGGGGCCTGTGAGGGATTGGGCAGGGCTGAGAGTGATAGAGGGGTTTTCAGCAGAAGGGGGTGGGACCAGGGTGGGTGCCAGCACCTGATCCACTGGAGGACAAACAGAGGGGTTGTTGTGAAGCAACCCAGCCGGTCTCCATCATCGTCATGCTATGAACCCAGTGTGCTCTGCCCCTGCCATCAAACCTCATTCTTCAGCAAGCCTGTCACCTGCTCACTCACAAAGGCCCCAATGAATGGGAAAGATGGGATGCCCAAGAGGCAGCTGGGAGTCCACAGGCCACTCAGTGCAGGTGGGTCCAAGCCCTGTGACCACTGGGCTGATGCTCCAAGAAGCAAGCAGAGGCATCCAATCAAGCCTGCCAGATACCAGGGTGGCCACAGAGCCTTCTATATGTATAGTCACCTGCTTTGTCCCAGTTGTGGCAGCAAAGACAGATTATGGGGTTGCAATGAGGTAGCCCAGTTGGTCACTACCACATTGCATCCCCTGTGCGCTCAGCCTCCTCCCTCAAACCTCATCCTCCAGTGAGCCACTGCCCACCCTTCCCCTCACCTCATGGCACCAGCACTGGCAGCAGGTGAAGGTAGAGGCACACCATCCAGCCTGACTGCCTGGCCCATCCCAGCCATGATGGCAAGCAAAGACAGACAGTGGGAAGGAGCATGTAGTGAAAGTGAAGTGCTCAGACCAGTCAGCCTGCGGGGCAACATGGTCCCCAGGGACACCAAGCCCCACATGCGCTTGCCACCTCCTATGTGTGTGCCCAGGGGGAGGACTGGGTGTGATGACCCAGGGTGGGATACAAAATAAACACAGTCACAAAAAACAGGTGAAGCCCCTTTTATTCCTTCACTTTGCTTCCAAGCTCCAAATATCCTTGACTGGAGACAAAAAACTCCCACAGAAGCAGTTACCAGAAGAAGGAAATGCAGTTTAAATTATAAAGAGTAAAAAATAACACAAACCAGGCAAGATAAGGGCTGGAGGATGTCCACAGATAACAGAACACACACTGGGAAGGACACCAAACTCAGAGAGGAACCATAAACTAGATATATTTCCATGCTTTGTTTCCAGCACTTGCCAGTACGCATGTATGTCCTCTTATCCAATTGTCACAGCTGCAGCCCAGGAAGAGGATCAAGGCCCTCTCCTCCCAAGTAGACCATGTTTCTCCCTTATCCTCTCCTCCCTGCATGCCCTAGGATGGAGAGGGGATGGGCCTGGGTCCTTCTCTGACTGCCCAGTCGGCCTCTGCCCTTCCACAGCCTCCTCCACAACCTCCAGAGCCACACTTCCACTTCCTGTCAGTTGTTCCTCCTCTCCCTCAGAGTCAGTCTCCACTGGGGCAGCCCAGGGTCAGGACTGGGGCAGTCCTTCACAGGCTCCAGGGCAGCCACACAGATTTAAGTCTGGCCGTGTTCTAACCCAGAGGGCTGTCAGCAGGCTGGAGACTGGCACCCAGTTGGCCTGAGTCGGTCCTTTACTGCTTCCAGGGCAGCTCTGTGGACCAGATTTAACCACCTTGTAGGCCGGATCCAGCCCCAAAGCCTTGAGTTTGACATTGTCAGAGTTTACACAGGTCTATCATGTGTATCAACCCAGGAGGAATAATATACAAACAAGTGCTACAAGCAGTGTTGAAACAAACAGCAATTACAGCAGGGAAGAAACTTGGCAAACCAATAGACAACAGGCAACAAGCAAACCAGTGGTGGCAAACCTTTTTCTGCTCCTGTGGCAATTACTGGATTACTATGCATATGCTTGTGCACTCATGCTCACATGCCAGCACCAGAAGGCAATGTGTGCTGGCTCCCCCTGCACATGCGCACATAATCCCCCTGAAGCACGCTGTGCATCTGCACATGTGCGCAATTCTCCCCTGCAATTCCCCCCTGCACACCATGCGTCTCTGTGCATGCATGCATGATCACGCCTTGCGCAACATCCATCTGCGCATGAATGCGCAATCCCTCCACGTGCTGTGCTGTGCATCTCTGCACATGCCCATGTGTCTCCCACACCCCCATGCCCCCCAGCGTATGCACATCAGATACCTGACAATCTGCTGTCGGGCAGTGGCAGTGTGCACATGCGCAGTGGAGCTCTTCCGGGTGAGCTCTCGCATGCTGGGGGAAATGGCTCTGTGTGCCACTTCTGACACACATGTCATAGATTCGCCATCACTGGTCTAGTAGGACCTCCTCTTAAAGGGATAACAGCTTAAAGATCCTGCTGACTCATTCCCATCATTGCTTCAGCTGGTCAGCTCTTAAACTATCACCTCGACAGACACCCCTGCTTTACAACATCAAATCTAAGACAAGATATCATTATGTTGTGACTCCAGAGTTGGAATCTGTTCCGTTGGCAGATGTGAGCTCAAGCGAAGAGGAAATGGCAGTAAATTATGAGCTGGCTCTGTTGAGCAATTTGGATTGTAGTCAGGATGAGGAAATGGATGTAACTAGGAGGGACGAACCTGATTTAATAGAGCTGTCAGGACCTTTGACCTCCTCTGATTCTTCTCCTCTGGCTGAGCAACAGCCGGGAATAGCTAACCAGGAACACTTGCGAGACTTTTCTAGTGGGGAGGAGTCTTTGGAAAGAACTTGGCTAGATGTGCGTAATAGACGTAAGTTTAGGCATCAATCACAATTAGGAAGGAGGCGTCGAGCCAGTGACTAATTAAGGAGATTAACACACCCTCATAGTGGATATAAGGAAACGGCTTGGCTGGCAAGCTTTGCCAGAAGCAAAGTGATTTATGGGAGTGAACACACGGAGAGAACTCTTTGAGGCTTTGGGATTTATAGCCACGTCAGGTTTGCCGGACAGAGTTTGGATTTATTGCTGAGGACTGGAAACCCTTCCACAGTCCTTTTGGGAAGGTCTGCTTTTTGGTTTGTGAACTGCCTGTTTCGTTTTGCCCTCCTGCAATTAAGGGGGAGACATAACATCATTATATGTACTTTGTTGGTATAAGACTTTTAGGAAACATCCCTTGAAAGGAATTACTATGGAAAGAGCATTCTACCCCATCAAAAATTAAGAATAGTATATCATACCAATATAACACAAGTCTTTCCCTCAAGCTTTAATGTGCTTTGTGTTACAATGTGAAATTGGAAGAGTTAACTAGGAAATGATAAGATGAAATTTCTGTGCCATGATGATGTACTATAACCATGCATTTTATAGTACCAGATAAGTAATTTAATGTTCCAGCCAATATCAAACACTTTATTTGCAAATCTTAGAATGCTGAGCTCCCTAGTGGTTCAGGCAATAAAATGGGATAGTTAAAGGACATTTCCTTGTTTTGATTCTGATTTCTAAATTTGAGGGGCTTTGCCATTATAGTAAATGTGTACTATAATTATCTAACAAAGTAATCCTGCTGCTCCTATTTGAAGCTCAGAGCTTCCCATTTTACATAAGCTGGAATGACTTCTGTATTTTCACATTGGGGATCTGCTGAATTAAAACATCAGTAAAATATTGTCTGTGGGCAAATTTTTTAAAACTTGTGGAGTCGGTTCCAGTAGTAAAAATAGGAATAGAGATTAATAAAAACAGACCCTATAGAAACAAAAGATACAAAGTTTGGAAATGTCACAGAGATCCTGAAACACACCTGGAATGTTCTGTTTTATCAGAAGTGTTCCAAAACCTGTTGTCCAGCATGGCAGCCCCAAGGTCCAACGAATGACTCATAAGCAGGCACAATCCACTATGTTGCTATATATGGCATTCCAGAATAAGGTGACAGTGCAAACCCAATATAGAAAGTTTAACACAACCACTGCATGTTATGTGAAAGTTTTAATATACTGCCATTATAATATTTGACTTGTATACCTCTTATCCTTCGCCCCTCAATTACTGTGAGAACTTTGGGAACTGGATGTGAGTCTGTGCCCAAAGAAGAAATGTTTTAGAGGGATGAATGTTGAAAGGCAGTTTAGTGGCATGCTGGAAAAGCAGATCATGGAGCAAACAGGAAAACTTGACATTGTGAAATGGATTGAGGCTCCTGGGCATTAAGCCAAGGAAGGTGATGCATTACTCAACCTCTGTGTTAGAGGAAAGCAACTTGCCCAGTACTAATGGCACTTTCAGGCAACCTTTCTTTGAAAGAGAAAGGGCAGCTTTGTTTCAGATGTGCATCCTAGCACCCGGTCAAATAGAAGCAAATGCATTTCTTTCCTCCCCTTGCCTGCGAAACAAAGGGTTCAGCAGTACTACAATAGAGGCTTTGCAGCCTTCTGTCCTATGCCAAAACTGAGTAATGAATGAGATTTGTTCCTGCTGCATCTTATTGTTACTTCCCCACCTTTTACGAAGTAGGTTTGAATATCTCCCCATCCCAGATAGGATTTGGGAATGTGATCTGCACTCAGTTTATAACAATCTCTGCTTTACTATGTCAATGTCTCTTGGATGTCTCAAAAGCCAACTCCAGCATCAAGGAGACAAAAGCAAGGTGATGGGATTCATGTTGTAAACAGCTGTGTTGGTAGGTTTGGATTCAGTTCATGGGACAGGGGCAGCCGTATGCAGTATACATAACCGTATACATAACTCTCCTTAGTTATGTTGGTGCAATTTGTAAATTGAGGTATGGCATGTGAAGCAGTTTCTTTTTCTTCATTCCCCTTTTTTCTTATGAAGTTGTACACATTTCAAATGACTTTCTTCTTGTTGTTGAGAAGTTTTGCTTTAGCCCTTATCTAAAGGGCACAATTCTCTTAATTAATATAGTTGTGTTATATAAACATATTAATTGTAGAGCGGCCTTTGAAAAACTGGTAACATGAATTGCAATTGCCCCTTTACATCATCATTGCAAAAAGCAGAAATTGCCTTGAAGAGTGTATGCTTTTATTTTACTTTTCCATCATCCAGTATAATCTTGCCAATTTGCATGAATATGAGGTTATCTGATCTGAAGCATAATATCTAATAAAACTCTGACAAGACACCATGAAATAAAATGGCAACACTTCCTCTAGAACAGGAGTGTCAAACTTGCGGCCCATGGGTCGGATGTGTCATGTGCTCTCCCC
>NW_020769370.1:5215510-5234970 GCF_900518735.1 Pseudonaja textilis
TTAAATATTAATCGTGGGATATTAATAATGAAGGCTGACAGCTCCTTTCCAGATGCCTATAGTTGCCTTTTCTTCTCTTCTGTCAATCCTGTAAGACTTGAGTTCTTTTTTCGTGCCCAGGCAGTGTGGTTGGAGGTTTCTGATTATTAAGGTCAGAGGAGGTATGAAAAATAATACAGTGGTGTCAATGTGAATGAGAATTATCCCTGTCTGATAGTGTGGTTTGCCTCTCTCTCTCTCTTCCTCTTTAGCTTTGTTGCAGACTGGCTGGAAGAAAAGCAATGCATCATTAAAGGCAGAGGAAGTGAATGATGCAGTAAGATTCATAATCAAAAGTACAGCAACAGAGGCCATCCAGGACTTCCATATTCCCAGCTTGATAATTTTAATTGCGCAAACAGAATTAAAAATAATGCTGAAATTTATTTTGTAATTTCCCATAAATTTCCCATGGCTTTCTTTCCTTCTGCTCTGATTCTTTGGCCTGATGCACAACTCTGCCTGCAGTTCTAGCTGTTTTGCTCCTTGGATAATTTCCTGGGGGTAATGCGCAAGGCAGATGGCCCACTGCTATTTCTGCAGTTGAATGTCATGCCTGTGACTATCATGTGGCCTGAGGACAAAGGAATAGAGCAGTGTTTCTCAATCTTGGCAACTTGAAAATGTGTGGACTTCAACTTTCGGGTCTGGGAGTTGAAGTCCACACATCTTCAAGCTGCCAAGGTTGAGAAACATTGGTATAAAGTTTTATTTTGAACTCAAAATTACAAGTCTGCTGTGCAGCATACAAAATGCTACTGGAAAATTATGGAGGAAAAACATCATTGGAATAAGTGTAAGCATGCTTGAACAGAAACTTTTGCCAGTTTATCAATAGTGCAGCTTTATAGTTATTCTACATTGTACCAACTCTTACAACTGTATTTTCTTTCTCAGTCATTATCCTGATAAAACATGGATAGTGAACCCTGGAGATTTGCTGTTATTTCTGTTTAGCTTATTTCAAAACAGGGCAAATACACAAAACATTTCAAAAGATTAACAACTTTTGGGAAAAACTTTTATGCCTTTATTTATTTAGATCTCTGGGTGTTGTACGATTGCATTACAAAATGAGAATGAATATGTTTGAGTTGCTGGAATTGGGTATGAAAAGAAAGACTAAGGGGTGACATGATAGCAGTGTTCCAATATCTAAGGGGCTGCCATAAAGAAGAGGGGCTCAATCTGACGGCAATGGATGGACATTCATTAAGGAAAGAAGCAACCTAGAACTAAGGAGAAATCTCCTAACAATGAGAACAATTAATCAGTGGAATAGGTTGCCTCCAGAAGTTGGGAGTGCTCCAACACTGGAGGCTTTTAAGATGCTGGAGAAGCATTTGTCTGAAATGGTATAAGGTTTCCTGCCTGAGCAGAGGTTTGGACTAGAAGACCACTAAGATCTCTTCCAACTCTGTTATTTGTTATTTTTGGATTTGTCAGCTGCCTCCTAGGCAAGTATTAATGAGGACTCACCCTGCTTGGCTCTAAGTCAAAGCTGATTAGATGCTGCTTGTCTTGAAATTGGGGAATGTAAACAATGCTTTCAAAAAACATTGGGTCTAGGGGATGCCCACTGTCACCTCTACTTTTTATCCTCTCGTTAGAAGTATTATTAGCATGTATTAGACAAAAACACGAAATAAAAGAAGTCAAAATTAAAAAATAAAAATAAAAAATACAGGCATTCATGAATGACGTAATATTCTTTATAAGAGGAGCCTATAGAAACAGGAACAGTCTTATTACAAGAATATAGAAATAGAAGAATTTGGTAAGGTGGCAGGACTCAAAATAAATAAAGACAAGACAAAGATAATAGCTAAAAATCTAATGGATACCCAGAAAAAGGAACTAAAGAAGAAACTGGAAATACAGATGACTAAAAGGGTCAAATAATCTGGTTAACAGCAAGATGCTCCTCAATAAAAGAAGATAACTATAATAAATTGTTCCAACAAATAAGAAAAGACTTGGACTCTTGGGGGAAATTGCAACTATCGCTAATAGGAAGAATCACAATCAAAATGAATGTACTTCCAAAAATGTTATATTTATTCCAAATGATACCAATAAAATTAGGCAAGAAATTCTTTGAGGAGTTAAATGAAGTGACAACTAAATTTGGTTGGTTAGGGAAGAAACCCCGAATAAAACCTAAATTACTACAAGATAGTAGAAGTAGAGGTGGTTTTGGACTTCCAGATTGGGAGTTATATTATCAAGCAGTGGCTTGACATGGATAAGGGACTGGATAAATTTAAATAATAAATGGATATTGATATTAGAAGGCCATAACCTGCAGTTAGGGTGGCATGGTTATTTGGGAAAAGAAAAGTAAAATACATTCCTACTTTCAGAGACATCAAGTGAAAGACACTCTCATACAGGTCTGGGAGAAAAAAAAAACACATTATACTAAAATACCAGGTTGGCTATCAACAATGGAGGCTATGATATACCCTAATGTATTAGATTTAGATAAAATGGTAATGTATAGGGAACTATTACACACTCAAAGGAAGTTAAAAACAAACCAACAATTAAAGCAACAAGGTATAGACATAGACTGGTGGCCATATCTGCAGATCCAGGCAAGATATAAAAAAGATCTAGAAAACTACAACTTCTACAAGGAACAACAACTCGATAAAATGTTACAGCGGACGGAGGAGAAGATACCAACATAACATACAGCAATGTGCCCACTCCCGTGGACTCCGCACTGAACTCAAAAAACGTCTAGACAATGGAGAGAAGGACCTGTACATTGACTACATGCTGACTGTATCAAAAGTAAGTCAAAACCCCCGCAACTCAGCTTTAACCTTCAACCACAACCCTACCTCAACCAATCCACCATCACCCAAGACTAGGCATGCACACCCCTAACTACCTCAATTCCAACTACTGCTGGCCTTAAATGCAAGCTACTCAATGCAAGAAGCCTTGTGAATAAAATACCTGAATTTCTCCTCTTACTAAATATGGCTAAATTTGACATCATATTTGTTTGTGAAACATGGCTCAACGCATCTCTCCCTGACTCCATTACCACAGTAAGAGACTATCATGTTTACCGATCAGATTGTGAAATTCGTAGAGGAGGTGGTGTTGGTATCTTCTATAAAAAGTCCTTACATCTATAAAACATCCAAGTTACCCAAGAGCTTGCTCTTCCTGAGACCATCGTTGGTGAACTATCCTTAAATATCACATTTTGATTCTTACTATGTTACAGAGCACCTGATTATGACATCGAACATGTAAACAAGCTAAATACACTACTAACATGGGCAACATCTTGCCCACACACTTTTATCTTTCTTGGTGACTTCAGTCTACCTCATATTAACTGGACCCTAAACAAATGTACAACTGAACCCATACATGCAACCTTCTACAATGCTGTTACAAATCTGGGACTGGAACAACTAATTACCAACAATACTAGACTTAACAACTGCCTCGATCTCATCTTCTGCAATAGTTTGAATTTAATTTACAGAATACAAACTTAAGAACCCTTTTCCAACAGTGACCACAATATGATAGACTTTTGTCTCAACATATGCCCACACAAAAATCATCACAATGATGTAATCCCCAATTATAACTTCAAAAAAGGCAACTATGATCTTATAGACAACGATCTCTCATCCCTTGATTAGCAATCTCTATTCACTGGATGCAATACTGTAGAAGACCATTACAACATATTTTTACTTGAAGTCAAAAGAGTCATCAAACTATATGTACCAACAACTCCCAAAACAACAACAACAAAAAAAAACAGATTACCCATAACAATAAGGAAACGTCAATCCAAAAAGAGATCACTCTGGCGGAAAAACAAATCTGGTCATGTTGCCAACTTCAAAAGCCGATACAAAAATTTATGCCACCAGATAAAGACTGAATGCACCAATTATCACATTAAACAAGAGGAAAACCTTCTACGCACCAATTCCACCCGTGCTTTTTACAATTTTGTAAACAACAAACTAAAAGCCTCAAAGTCCACCCCACTCCGATAGGACCTAATGGTAAAGACTGCAATGATGACACCATTAAAGCCAACCTCTTTAACACATTCTTTCGCTCAGTATTTGTAAACAGCAATGGATCATGCCCGGTATTTCCTAGCTGAACCACAGAAAACTACAATGATCTAATAAATGTCGATTTTACAGAAGACATTGTTGAAAAAGCACTACGCAATCTAAAACCATTTCTATCTCTTGGACTGAACAGAATATGTGCCTACTTCTTAAAAAAGCTATCCACTGCCATAGCAGAACCTCTAAGCATAATCTTTGAAGAATCTTTCTGGACCAGCTCCTTGCCTAATCTATGGTCACAAGCCATGGTCATCCCCATCTTCAAAAAGGGAGACCCCAGCCTAGTTGAAAATTACAGACCAATCTCCTTATGCTGCGTCACCTGTAAAGTCATGGAATCAATTATTAACCAATCCATTATCCTCCACTTAGAGACAAACAATCTACTCTCTAATAAACAATTTGGTTTCAGAAAAAAACTATCCTGTAATCTGCAACTCTTACACTGCAAAAACATATGGACTACACAACTTGATCAGAGCAAAACAATAGACACAATCTACATAGACTTCTGTAAAGCCTTTGATTCAGTGGTATATAACAAAATACTCCTAAAACTAAAATCTTATGGTATCTCTGGACAACTGCATAACTGGATAGAAGCATTCCTGTCAAACAGACAACAAATGGTCAAAATTGGGAGTGTCCTGTCAAATTCTGTACCTGTCAATAGTGGTGTCCCCCAAGGAAGTGTTCTAGGACCAACTCTCTTCATATTCTACATAAATGACCTCTGTGATCATATTAAGAGCAACTGTTCTCTTTGCTGATGATGTAAAGCTGTTCAATACCACAGACAATACTGCTACCCTTCAAAAAGATCTTGACTATGTATCAGAATGGTCAAACGAATGGCAACTGCAAATCTCAACAAATAAATGCTCTGTCTTACATATTGGCAAAAAAAATCAGAAAATAAAATACAAGCTGAATAGTCAAGACATTGCTGATGATCGAAGCTCTGTAAAGGACCTTGGAATACTCATCTCTAATGATCTAAGTGCTAGAGCACACTGTAACTACATAGCCAAAAAGGCATTAAGAGTTGTTAACCTAATCCTACGTAGCTTTTTCTCTGGTAATATCACACTACTAAATAGACCATACAAAACATTTGCTAGACCAATACTCGAATACAGCTCATCAGTCTGGAACCCACATTACGTATCTGATATTAGCACAGTTGAGAAAGTCCAGAAATATTTCACAAGAAGAGTTCTCCACTCCTCTACTCATTGTAGAATACCTTATGCCACCAGATTTGAAATTCTAGACCTAGAAAACCTTGAATTATGCCCTCTTCGGTCTGATCTAAGTATGGTATATAAAATCATACATTGCAATGACTTACCTGTCAATGAATACTTCAGCTTCAACCATAACAACACAAGAGCACACAATAGGTTAACTATTAAGGTCAAGGTTAACTGCACCAAACTTGATTGCAGAAAAAACAACTTCAGCAACAGATTGGTCAATGTCTGGAATACTCTACCTGACTGTGTTTTCTTCCTCAAACTCTAATAACTTTAACCTTAGACTTTCTCATCCCTTTCCTAAGAGGTCTGTAGGGGGCGTGCATAAGCACACCAACATCCCTACCGTCCCTGTCCTATTGTTTCTTTTATTTTTCTTATTTGTATCCATTTCATGTATTCATAACTATGTACATACTTATACCTATTATCTTGTAAGTGATTGACAAATCAAAATATATAAATAAATAAAATAGATATATATAATATATATTTTCTCTTGAAATTTAAAATGGAAGAAGAAACGGTTAAAGAAACCATGATAGACTGGGCAAAAATCTTTGGGTATAATATTGAATTAGAACACTGGGAAAAAATATAGGGAAAAAAACTATAAATTAACAATGTCCACAGCTTATAAAGAATATATATATATGTGTGTGTGTGTGTGTGTGTGTGTGTGTGTGTGTGTGTGTGTGTGTATGTATGTATGTATGTATGTTTTATTGCTGGTACCTACCCCGGGCTAGATTGGCAAAGATGTTCCCAACCAGAAGTCCAGAATGTTGGAAATGTAAATATAATCAAGGTACCTTTTTTCACATGTGGTGGACATGTCCGGAAGCCAGGAAATACTGAATCAGAATAAGAAAATGGTTAGAGGAAATAATGAGCCAACAAATTGAGTTTAAACCTGAACTTTTTTTTATTAGGGATAACAAGTGGAGAATATAGCAAAAAAGTAAAATATATTATTTTGCACATAACAACTGCAGCCAGAATTGTGTACACACAAAACTGGAAACAGGACAGCATACCCCATGAGGAGACGGTGATAAAAAAGGTGTTAGATTGCGTGATGGACAGGCTTACACTAGAATTAAAAGATAGAGGTGAATCAGAATATTATTTGGTCTGGAACACATGGTATAACTGGTTAGAAAATAGAAGTAAAGATTAAATAATATAACTATCATGTATATAGGAGTACTTTCGATGCTGTAGTGTTGTAAAGAGTGTATAAATGTTATAAAATGTTGAAAAATGTTGAATAAAAATTATTTTTTAAAAAAGCATCGGGTCTAGTACAATTTATCTTTCTTTTAACAATTTGTTAATGATAGCATATGTGTCTCTAATAGATGATAGATTTTAATTTATTGTATCGCATTCTTGCTATGCTCATATTCTCTTCTCAGCTGCTCTATTTCCCATCCGGGAAAGATAAAACATTCCTCTCCCTGAATGAAAAAGCAGTTTGTGGTATGAATGGTGTGATTTTAAATGGACAAATGGCAGGGAGGAAAATGATTAATTCTCTCTCTCCTCCCCTTTCATAATTTCACTCTTCCCTACTATTGATTTTATTTTCCAGCAGCTGCTTTCACTCTTTATTAAGAGAAAACAAAGTACAGAAACAAAAACCCTTCCACCAAGTTGGGATTTCCACCCACCAAAAATTATTTTCCCTGTTAATTTATTCTATTACAGGTAATTGATTTTCATCATAGATTGTTTTGAAGCTTCCTCATTTTTTGAGGCATACTTTTCTAGGAAATGACTTTTTCTCATTATGGCTCTAATGCTAGGTATTTTAATTAACCTCATTTTTGTCATTTCTTTGCTATCCAGAGAGAAATCTGAAAGAAAACTCTTTATCAAAATGTGCATTACATGACCAGGAAATACAATGCAGTCTAAATAGGAAAGGAAGAATGGATTGCAAATGCTTGTATACCTTCTATTTATTTATTTTATTTATTTTGTCAAGCATACTTTAGATAATAGATATAATTGAAAACATGATTAAGAGTACATGAAATGGGTACAAATAACAGAGGACATTAGGATAGGGATGGTAGGCATGTTGGTGCTCTTACGCATGCCCTTTACAGACCTCTTAGGAATGGGGTGAGGTCAACAGTAGACAGTCTAATGTTAAAGTTTTGGGGGTTTGGGGAAGAGACCACAGAGTCAGGTAGTGTATTCCAGGCATTGATCTGTTGCTGAAGTCGTATTTTCTGCAATTGAGTTTGGAGCAGTTTACCACAAGTTTGTATCTATTGTGTGCTTGTGTATTGCTATGGTTGAAACTGAAGTAATCAATGACATTGTAGCAAATAATTTTATGTACTATGCTTAGGTCAGACCAAAAGCAGCGTAGTTCTAAGTTGTCTAAACATAAAATTTCAAGCCTGGTGGTATAAGGTATTCTATTACGAGCAGTAGAATGGAGGACTCTTCTCATGAAATATCTCTGGACTCTCTTCAATTGTACTAATGTCCGATATGCAGTGCGGGTTCCAGACAGATGACCTATATTTGAGAATTGGTCTAGCAAATGTTTTGTATGCTCTAGTTAACAGTATGATATTACCAGAGAAAAAGCTATGCAAGATTAAGTTAACAACTCTTAATGCCTTTTTGGCAATGTTGTTACAGTGCCAAGGCTCTGGCACTTAGATCGTTAGAGATCAGTATTCCAAGTCCTTGACAGAGTGTGGGTCGTCTACAAGGTTATGTCCATCCAGCTTGTATTTTACGTTCTAATTTATTTTCCAATGTGTAAGACAGAGCATTTGTTGATTGAGATTTGAAATTGCCACTTGTTTGACCATTCGGATACATAGTCAAGGTCTTTTTGAATGGTAGCAGTGTTGTTGGTGGTGTTGAATAGTTCCACATCCTTAGTTGGAAGAAATTAAATTCTGTTGGAAGAAATGTTAACTGGATTCAGTTCCAAGTGGGAAGAAAGACACTGGAAACATGGATGATGCTTGGAAAAGTGGACAGCAGGACCACATGATTTGAGGTCCTGGGCAAAAAATTATCCCCCCCCCCCGGGAGGTACTTCAATGAAAAATTAAGATGGGTTTAAGATGAAGTCCCTAAGGCTAGCTAGTCCATATAACGTGGCCCCCACCCATGCCAGACCATCTTGAATAGTACAGTCATTTGAGTGGATCAAGAACCAATCATCCAGTTTTAAAGCTTTTTTAAAACTGTACCGTCAAATCATTTGAAAGGTAAATTGGAATTGGAAACACCCCAAAGGGCAATTGAATGCAGTTTTCCATTTGTCTCCCCCTTAATTCGAACTCAGTAGTATGCTTCTCTCAAATCAAGTTAAATGAAAATTTTTCTTTGGCAAGGTGAGCCAACATGTCCTTCATTAAGGGAAGTGGATAAACATTTTATATGCAAATAGCATTAAGATTCCTGTAGTCCACACATAAGTGAAGAGAGCCTTCTTTCTTTTCTTGGAACAACACAGTGAGAGAGATGAGAAGAGAATATCAATTCCTGACTAAAATGTCATTGAAAAAAGAGGTGAATTATAGATGGCTGATTCCAGAAGGATTAATGTTTACATGGGAAGAACAGAGACACAGAATTGACTCAATTGAGAAAGCAGAAATATTCTACAATGAATTTTTCGAAAAAAGAGAAATAGATACAGAAAAAGAGATAATCTCAACTGAACTTCAAGAGGACCAAATGGGGATGGGAAAAGAAGAAGGAGCAGTAGGTGGACAAGTGGAGACCAAAGAACAACGTGAAGTAAGATCTACGAGAGCTGTTAGACCTAAATACAAAACATAATCATGGAGGAAAAAAAACTGATTTCTATGAATATAAATGGATTGAACTCAGCTACCAAAAGAAGAAATTTTTTTCACAAATTAGAGAAGTTAAAATTTGATATAATTTGCTTACAAGAAGTACATATTAAAAAACAACATGAACAATTACTGGCACAACCAAAATTAGGGAAAATATTTACTTCTCTGACTCACTGTAAGAAAAGAGGAGTGGTTTTATATATTAAAGAAACTATCCCAGCAAAACTGATTCATACTGATGAAGAGGGAAGAGTATTAATGGTTGAAATAGTGGATAACAATACAAAAACATTCCTGGTTGCAATTTATGCCCCGAATGATAAACAAGAAGAATTTTATAAAAAAAATTACATATGAAAACAATGGGACTGGACTATATTAACATAGTTATGATAGGAGATTTCAATGGAATTGTAGACAATAAACTGGACTATACAGCAACAGCAACAAGACAAAATAGAAAGACTCTCCCTAAATCCTTTTTCAAAATGATAGATGAATTAAACTTAAAAGATATATGGAGAGAAAGAAATGCTAAAATTCAACAATATACTTTTTACTTAAATAGACATTTATCATGGTCCAGAATAGATATGATTTGGACCTCAACAGAATTAATATCTAATATTCAAGAAATAAATATTGAAACAAGTACATGGGCAGACCATAATCCAATGACAATTAAATGGAAAGGACAAAGAAGAAGATCTAGATGGACATTAAACGATGCTATTTTAAAGGAAAAAGACTTTACACAATGGATGGGCAAAGAATTGGCTTTCTTCTTCAGTGAAAATGAAAAAGAAGATACTTCAATGCAGAATGTTTGGGATACAATGAAGGCATATGCGAGAGGATTAATAATAGACTATAAAAGAAAAAGAACATTAGGAAGAGGCAAACTATCAAAGCTTTAGAAGATGATTATAAAAAACTGGAAAAAAATTGCAGAATATGCCACAGAAAAAAGATATTAAATTCAAAATGGATATAATTAAACATAAGATGGGTCAGGCAGAGAAAGAAGAATTGGCACAAAAAATTAGAAGTGCTACACAGAACGATTTTGAAGATGCAAATAGGCCAGGTAGATGGTTAGCATACAAACTGAGGAAGGAGAAAGAATCAAGGAAAATATTACAGTTAATAGACGATCAAGGCCAAATGTGCTATGGTAATAAGGAGAAAAAGGCAATTATCCGAGACTTTTATGGACAACTATATAAACAAGAGGATATTGATGAGGAAAAAATTAAACAGTATTTACAAAATGCTAACCTACCTAAGATACCTGAAGAGAATGAAAGAATGTTAGAAAGTACTATAACAATGATGGAACTAACTGAAGCACTTAACAGACAGAATAATGGAAAAGCACCAGGTCCAGATGGGCTCCCGGCAGAATTTTATAAAACACTACAAGAATCGTTGAGCATTACATTGCTAGAAGTCATGAATGAAGTTATGTCAAATAAGAAGATACCTAAAACATGGTCAGAAGCTTACATTACACTTATTCCAATAGAAGGGGCCGATCCATTACAAATCAAGAACCATAGACCTATTTCTTTATTGAATGCAGATTATAAAATTTTTGCTTCAATTCTGGCAGAAAGGCTTAAAAAATACTTAAATAATTTTATTCATCCTGATCAGAATGGATTCCTGCCAAAGAGACAAATCAAAGACAATATGAGGGTAATTCTGAACACTTTGGAATATTATGAGGTGCATCCTGAAAAACAAATGGCTTTGATATTCCTAGATGCCCAAAAGGCATTTGATAATGTGAACTGGAGATTTATGTTATTACTACTGGAACAGATGGGTTTTGCTAGAAAATTTATTCAAGCAATAGAAGCCATATATTATAAGCAAACGGCAAAAGTAATGATAGAGGGAGAACTTACAGACTCTATTAACATAAGAAAAGGCACAAGACAAGGATGCCCATTATCACCTTTGCTATTTGTATTGACTTTGGAAGTGTTGAATAGAAATATTAGAGAGGACCAAAATATAAAAGGAATGAAAATCGAAAAGGAGGAATTTAAACTACAAGCCTTTGCGGATGATTTGGTTTTCATTCTGGAAGATCCTCTAGAGACAGCTTTAAAACTATTGGAAAAGATAGAGACATACGGTGAGATGGCTGGCTTGAAAATAAATAAAGATAAAACAAAGATTCTGACAAAGAACATGTTATTAAGACAAAGAGAAGAACTGGCAGACCTATTGAAAATTCAAGTCACGAATAAGGTTAAGTATTTGGGGATATATTTGACATCAAGATGCACTACATTGAAAGAGAATAATTATATTAAACTCAAACAGCAGATAGCATTTGATCTGAAGAAATGGGAAAATTTACAACTGTCATTGATAGGCAGAATTTCAACAATCAAGATGAATATTTTACCCAGAATTTTTTATTTGTTCCAAACAATACCAATTAGGCTTGGCAAAGATTATTCTGAAGATTTAAATAAAATTGTGTTCAAGTATATATGGCAAGGTAAGAAAGCGAGAATAAAATTAAAACTTTTACAAGATGCTAGAACTAGAGAAGGATTTGGCCTTCCTAATTGGAAGTTGTATTATCAAGCTGCAAATTTGATGTGGGCCAAAGAATGGATAACATTAAGAAGGACTAGATTGTTGACACTAGAAGGACATGATCTATTACTGGGCTGGCATGCTTTTCTGTGGTATAAGGGAACTAAATCGCAGGGCTATTTTAGAAGGCATTATATACGGGAGTCTCTGTGGTTAAACTGGGAGAAGACTAAAAGGCAATGTTATTTGAAAATCCCAGTTTGGTTATCAACTATTGAAGCTTTTTCTTATCCTATAACATACAAGAAGGAACAAACAATTAGATATGGGGAAATATTGGATGAAAAGGGTGAACTTAAAACAATGCAAAATCTAGAAGAACAAGGTATAAAGATGAATTGGTTTTCATATGCACAAATACAGTCAAGGTATGTTAAAGATTCTAAAACAGAGGGATTCTATGATAAATTGATTGACTTAGATAAGATTTTGACAGGTACTGATGAAAAAGTGATTAAAAAATTATATGGTTATTTACTGGAAATTAAACTAGAGGATGAACAAGTTAAAGAAATGATGACTGCTTGGGGGAAGAATTTTGGATATGGGATTGATTTAGAGAAATGGCAAAAATTGTGGTCTCAAAATTATAAAATGACAATGTCAACAGCATATAAAGAAAATCTGTATAAGATGTTTTACAGGTGGCATTTCCCCCCGACAAGAATAGCAAGAATGTTCAAGAATAAATCTGAAAAATGTTGGAAATGTCATTAGATACCTGGCTCATATTACCATATGTGGTGGACTTGTGAGGACGCTAGAAAATATTGGACTAAAATTTGCATATGGTTGGAAAAAATGACAAAGAAACATATAGATTTAAAACCAGAGATTTTTTTATTGGGAATCTTACCTGATACATACAATAAAAATTTGAAATATTTGATTATAAATGTATTAACAGTGGCTAGGATTGTATTTGCTAAAAATTGGAAGAGTGAGAAAATATCATCACAGGAAGAAATTATGAAGAAAATATTGGAATGTGCTGAAATGAGTAGATTGACATTTGAAATTAGAGAACAAGAAGATAAACAATTTTATGAAGTTTGGGACCTTTTCTATCAATGGCTAGATAATAAAATATAATAACAGAATATTTAGAACCTTAGGAAACAATGAATACATATTTCTTTTTTTTCTTTGATACTATCTTTATAAAATTTTATTAAGATAGACTTGGTATGACTTTATGATTTGCTATAAAATAAATTAAGTAAACTATAGTTATCTCGTTAAAGTATGAACTAATAAAATTATAGTCAAATGATTGTTTAATAATGATATTAGGCTATATAATTGTTGATTGATAATATGAGCTATTATGTAATATAACTACAATGGAGACTATGAAATAGATGCACAAAAAAAGTGGTAAACCAACCGACACACTGTCTGTAAACTCATGAAGGAAAGGATGATGTTTTTATGTTTTATGTGTTTTTGTTTGTTGTTAAAATTAATAAAACTGTTTTCAAAAAAACAAACAAAAAACCACCGAATCTGTCGCTGGTTCAACTGCCTTACAGTGGACAAGTGCTCCAAATTATGATGATCTGTCCGAACCTCCACCTTGTGCTGAGCCCCCTCAAGGTGATGTCACCAGGTCTCAAATGCAGCCTTGATAGACAGCAACTCTTTTCCCCAGATAGTATAGTTGTGCTTGGAAGGAGTGAGTTTCCGAGAATAGTAAGCGCAGGGAAAAAGAGGGGCGCCATCCGCTGGGGCTTGCAACAACACAGCCCCAATAGCCACGTTGGACGCATCTGTCTCCACCACAAACGGACGATGTGGATCAGGATGCCTCAGGATAGGTTCTGCGATGAAGGCCTTCTTAAGAGCCTAAAAAGGCCTGTTGCTGCGGGAGCCCCCACTGGAACGGGACCTTCTTTCTAAGGAGCTGAGTGATGGGATCCGTCAGCTTGGCAAAACCCGGGATGAAGGTCCGATAATAATTAGTGAACCCCAAGAGACGTTGAACGTCTTTCACTCGATGAGGGGGTTCCCAACTACACAAAGCCTCCACCTTACGTGGGTCCATGGCAATGCCTTCGGGAGAGATGATGTACCCCAAGAACTCTATGGAAGTCTGGAAAAAGGCATTTCTCCAGCTTCGCATAGAGAAGACGTTGCAATACCTGATGAACTTGTTGAATATGGTTGTCCCTGGACCTAGAATAAATCAAAAAGTTGTCCAGGTACACCACCACGAACCGATCGAGCATGTCCCGGAACATGTCGTTCATCAGGTGTTGGAAGACCACGGGGGCATTGGTCAACCCAAACAGCATCACGGTGTATTCAAAATGGCCGTATCGGGTGCCAAACGCCATCTTCCATTCATCCCCCTCTCGCATCTGCACCAGGTTGTAGGCCCCTCGAAGATCGAGCTTGGTGAAGACAGTAGCCTCCCGTAACCGCTCCATCAACTCTGGAATGAGTGGCAGGGGATAACTATTCCACACCGTAATGATGTTCAACTGGGGGTAGTCGCAACACAAGCACAAGTCCCCCATCTTCTTTTTAATGAAAAGAACAGGAGCAGAAAGAGGGGACGACGATGGCCTGATAAACCCCCGGGCCAAATTCTTTTCCAAGAAATCATGAAGAGTGGCCAATTCGGGTTCAGACATAGAATACAGGTGTTCCTTGGGTAGTGGGGCATCGGGCAGAAGGTCCATGGGACAGTCATAGGGTCGATGCAGGGGTAACCGATCTGCCTCCTTCTCACTAAAGACATCGGAAAAATTAGAGAGTTCAGGAGGTACGGAGACGGCGGGGGCGGCGATGTCCTGGCCAGCACAGGTGTGTCGTAAATGGTCCACACACCGGAGACTCGGGAACGAAATGGCTTTCTGCGCCCATGCCACCCGAGTATTGTGTAACTGTAACCAGGCCATTCCGAGGACCAAGGGAGGATGGAGGTCCGCAGTGATGTAGAAACTAATCGCCTTCTCATGGTCCCCAATAACCTGGTGCAATGGCTGGGTAGCAAAATAAATGGGCCCAGCACGAAGTTCCCGCCCATCAATCATTTCCACCTTGATTGGAGGCTCCACCGCAACCAAGGGGATGTCAAAATGTGTTGCAAAGGCCTGGTCCATGAAACTGGTCGTAGCCCCCGAGTCCACCAATGCAACTGCAAGAATCCCCTCCAACCGGGATGGCAAGAAAACCCAAGTGTCTAGAAGTAAATGGCAAGGGGGTCCAGAGTCCACCTCTGCTACTTTGGGCGGTTGGTTGATACGTGCCCAACCTAGGGTTTCCCTGAGGCCGGGCCTGCCCCATTTCCCGACTGATCAAGTTTTGATTCAGGCACTGGCTTGCATGCCCCCCGTCGTTTAACAGAACAGGAATTCGCAAAATGTCCAGGCCCCCCACAATATAGGCATAAGCCTCCCTGGAATCTCCGTGTGCGTTCTTGGGCCATCAAACGAAGTCGGATCGCACCCAACTCCATCGGCTCCTCGGCCATGGCCACGGCACTGTGGGAGACCTGGGGCACTGGTTGTACAGGATGCTGTGGCCTTGAGGTGGATGGCTGCTCTGGAACGGGGCATCGAGTCTTGCATTGAAGCCGGGCGTCAATGTGCAAGCATTGCACCACCAGAGCATCGAGGGTCGGGGCCGGTTCCACGTGAACCAACTCATCCTGTATGTCCTCCAACAGGCCATCTTGGAAAGCGTCCATTAGAGCCGCATCATTCCACGCAGAGTCCAAACAGAGCAGTCAAAACTCTGAAATAAACTCCTGCAAGGGATGTTTCCCCTGGAGAAGTTCCTTCAGGCGCCTGGCTGCTGTCTGAGCCCATTTGGGGTCCTCATACATAAGTCTCCGGTGATGCCAAAACCCCTGATAGTCCGTTAGCAATGGACTCTCTGCACCAACAAAGGAGTGGCCCACCTGGCAGCCGAGCCCGACAGAAGGCTGATTACAAACCCCACCCGAGCCCGGTCATCAGGAAAATCCTCCGGCCTCAGAGCCATAAACAATTGGCACTGTCCCATGAAAGCCAGGAACATTTCAGGCTGCCCAGAGAACTTATCCGGCAGAGCTACTGGGCATTTCCTACGGGGAGGGGCAGGAGGAGTAGCATGAGCCTGCAGCAGTGTGAGTTGATTAACCAGCTGAGTAACTAACTTGCTGCTGCAAAACTTGGTTATCATTTTGAAGTTGATTAATCTGCTGCTGCTGCTGCTGTTGATCCATCTTGGTCAGAAGATGGTTTTTGTAAGGTTTGGGACAAAAATGTTATGTCTCACCTGTGCCCACGAGGTGAGAGTCCAAGTTTCCAAAGGAATATAAAGAAGCAGACAAGACCAGTAATGACAGGGTTAAATTCCTTTAGCTGGAGAAGTCCTTGGCAGTCTCCCACAAGCTGCCTGCCAAGTCTGATAATAAAGCAAGAACATAAATCACAGGCAAACGCCACACACAGAATTTGTCGAAGCTTCTATCCCAAGTTAACAAATTGTCCCAAACAAGAATCCAGAGCTAACACACCCACTTTTATTCCCTGAGGGGCCTGTCAGTCTCTCATCTCAGTCCCTGATTTGTCCTTTCCTTCTACGTTGCATCTCACACCTATGCCTGCATCTTTGCTTTGCATCAAACCAACATTCCTCAGTTTGATCCTCAGCCAGAGGCTCCGCTACACTCTCCTGATTATCTGCCAACACCTGAGGCACAACCAGGGAGGAAGGTCCTGGGGAGGAAGGCAATTCCAAATCCTCTAGCAAAGCAGGCTCAAACCTCAGAGCCCTCTCCTCTCTTCCTCATGGCGCAAGTCTGTGTCTTCCAGCAAAGCAGGCTCAAACCTCAAGGCCAAATCCTCCTCTTCCTCATTGCTCAAGTCTCTGTCTTCTAACAGAGCAAGCTCAAACCTCCGAGTCACAACACATATGTTCAGTAGCCCTCTCCTCCAATCTACTTGGGGATTCCACTTCTGGAGCCAGGGCAAGCCTAGTAATAAGGGGCACTACATCCCAGGGACAACAATAAAACATAAAGTCTCTTGATGCCTCCCCACTGACATTTCCACTGGTTCTGTTATGAAATGTGCAGGGCTACCCCCATTCAGTTGGCAAAAGGCTATGGGAGTTTTTAAAGTTCTTAGCCTTAACCCCAGTTTCTCCATGACTTCTGAGCTAATTACACACCTAGTGCACCCAGAGTCTAGCAAAGCTAACATTTTTCCCTGGTTGCCAGAGGCAGGTACTCTTAATTTTACTGGGATGGTCATGGGGCCACTTTTGGGACTTACCAGAGGATCATTGTCAGAGTTGGATTCACTCTCACCAGAAGAGGTCAGAGTTCCCAGCTCCTCTCTCCCCAGAGGGGGGAACACTACAACCTCCTCCACTTTCAGGACAGTTTCGTGCAGCTTGGCTGGGTTTTTTTCAAATTTCTTTCCTCCCGCAAGCACCCTTTTTGGCTTCAACTTAGTATGACAATCTGCAGCCCGGTGATCTTCCTTTCCACATCGGAAGCATGCTGTGGTTTTGGATTTCACAGCCGATCCATCCTTTCGAGCTTTAGGGGCCTCTCAAGGTTTTGTAGGAGAGGGCTTGTTCCAGCTGGGACCACCCCGTGTATGTTTCTGGTCAGATTGATCTCCACATCTGCAGCTAGCATGTACCAGAGTTGCAGATCTCTAGGATCTCTTCTGAAGATACAGCTTTGATAAACATCTTCATTCAGCCCATCCTTGAAAGCTTCTATCAGAATTTCTTGAGACCACCCTCGAATATGACACACCAGCTCTCTAAATTCTTGGGTGTATTCAGCCACCATCCTCCGCCCCTCATTTATAGTTTTCATCCTAATTCTAGCCTTAAGTTCAGCAAGAGGATCTTCAAAGCAAGGTTGCCATAAACAGGTTATAGTTGATCAGTTGAGAGGCATTATCATTATGCAATGTCACCATCCACTTTGCAGCAGTTCCCTCTAAAGCCCTGGTGACATATTTCACTTTAGCTGCTTCGGATGCAAAATCATCACCATATTCCTCCATATGGTTCCAAATGTAGGCTAGGAAGAATCCTAACTCTTTGGGATCTCCTCTGTATTTTACTTCCAGTGGAGGAATCTTTGGAATTTGACACCTCTGTGGGACTGCTCCCCCTGCCAGGAGGGGGCTTGGGCAGCAGCTGCAATTTGAACTGGCCAGGGCTGAGTTAAGGGGATGGATGGCTGAGCGCCCATTGCTTCTGCCTCCTTCCTCTTTCCCCAGCTTCTTCACAGGTCAGCAATTCATACTTTTCTTAGGGTCTGCGTTCCTCCATAGCCTCATTTAAGAGATGTAAAGCTTGTGCCAGCAGATCTTTTCAGTTTTCCTCCTGCCAAGCCTTCTCTCCCTGTGTAAGGCATCCAGAAAGTATCCATGACATCAATCACTCCGAGACAATTTCTCTCCAATTGATTTATTTAGAAACAGATCTGGTATGTCAAAGGCAATTTCCCAAAGTGAAATTATTTTCGTGCATTTCACAGAATCCACCTTCTCTCCTCCCTTCTCTCCTCCCACTTCTACACTTCATAAATCACGAGAACCAATTAACTACAACTGGAATTTCTTAATACAACATACAGAACAAGCTTGAACTTTTCAACTCCTCCAACCCCCTTCCATGACACATGACAGCTGAATTTTAAAGCTGACAACCTGATGTCATCTGGTAGTCATCACCCCTGAAGGGGTTTCTTCCAGTGCTTTCCATCCAACTCCCAAAGTCCATTTTAGACTTTCTCTCCAATCTGCAGCCCTACCAGCAGCTCGGCCTCCTCTTCCACAATCAAAAAGCAGTGAGGTTGTATTTCCAGCAAGCCCCCAGATCTTCTTGATCTCTGGCTGAGTTAGACATTGTTTTCAGACCTTCTCGGAAGATAAAAGAAATTAATCTCTGGGTGGACTGGTAAAACAGAGATCTTGTGGGAGAAGGCGGAGCCACGTCGCTGCGATACAGCTGCAATCTCGGGGCTCTGAGATTGCAGCTGATATCTTTGCCCCTGGTCGGTCCTAATGGACCTAAACCGTCCTGTAGAGATGGTGATAGTAAGGGGTGCATTCTGCTGATCCCAGGGACATCGCAAAGTCCCTGGTTGATCCAGAAGAAGCCCTTTTACCATCGGCGGAGAGGCAGCCTTTAAGCTGCTGAAGCTGTGACAGCTCCGGAAGGAAGAGACCGAGAGAGAAAGTGCATTGGCTGGTGAGAATCTTTTTTTTTTGGGGGGGGGGGGACTTAAGGACACTCTAAAATGAGAAGAATCCTGTAAGACTTTGGACAAAAACTGATGAAACTGATTTAGCGGTGATTTTTTAAAGAGAATGTCAAACTGAGGCTTGGCTTTTTACTTTTGTTTTCATTGAACTTCCATTGTGATCTAGTAACTGTAACTAGACTGGTTTTTTCTCTTATATTTACCTAATTTTTCTTTCTTTTTTCCCCCTTTTGACTGTTAATAGTTTTTTTTTTTAGAACAGAGGCTCCCTTTAGTAATTTTTTTTCCTTAAATATATATATATATACATGTATGTAGATCTTTGGTTGTTCGGGTTTTCTCCCGCGTAAGATTTGAA
>NW_020769370.1:5239970-5298347 GCF_900518735.1 Pseudonaja textilis
TTCAAATCTTACGCGGGAGAAAACCCGAACAACCAAAGATCTACATATAAATACCCGCGAGAACCTCAGAAAACAAATATACATGTATATTTCCTTTTTTTTATTAGGCTTTTTTGGGAAAGAAGGGGGAGTGGATTAAAGAAACTTTGTAACACTGCCAACTAGAGGCTTGAAAATACTTTATTGGAAGTTGAGAGGGCTGTGAAGAAATCCTTTCTCAAGGACACTGGAATTTGATAAGATAGAGGGAAGAACACTGGAGAACGTTTTAACAGGTGTTCTTTGGAACTTCTATTATTAATTGAGTACTTGAAGCTTGGCTTTGGAATTTGTGGAGAAGCAATAATAAGAGCCTTGGATAACTAAATAAGATGCAGTGTGCTTTCTTTTTTACCTTCTTTTAGCTGTTCCACCCCTCCTCTTCAATCCCACAGTATTTTGTAATATTTGTATATCTATTTTTTTTCTCTTGTTTGACTTTATTTTTAATTTTACTTTTCTTCTTAAAGGGAAAGCCTCAGGATATTTTTCTTTTTTCTTATTGGGAATTTTGCCTTTTCTATTTTCATCTTTTATTTATTTTTATGGTTATTTTTTTATTTTTTGAGACCTTATAATTGGATTAAGGTGTGAAGAACCTGAAGAATTCTTTTTTTTCTTCTTTTTTTTAATCATTGCTTTTTAATATTATTGGGTTTTACTCTCTTTTTCTTTTTTTTATTATTCTTAATGTTTATTTTTGAATTATAATTGACTATTCCACAATAGGATTAAGGTTTAGAAGAACCTGAAGAATCTCCTCCTTTTTCTTTTTAATCTTCATTTTCTCCTTCTCTTTTTATTCCTGGACTCTTTATTTTTTATTGGTTTTTCTTTCTTTTTTAATGTTTTTCTTCTTCCCAACTGGATTATAATTGGCTACCTTATTAATTGGATTAAAGGAGCTTAAAGATCCTGAGTTATTCAAATGAGTAAGAAAACTTTACCTTCTGGCAGTTCAACTTCTGTTCCTGCTTCTCCATCAACTGGAGGACGACTATCAATAATGGTGAAGCAAGATAAAGTACAAATGGACCTAGCGATGATTATACAAGGAATATAAGAACTCAAAATGAGTATTGACCAAAGAACAGAGAGTATTGAACAAAGAATTGCGAAGACTGATGAAAAAATTGAAAATTTTCAACAAATGATGGCGAAACAGGAGGAGAGACTCCAAAAAATTGAGGAGAAAGACAAACAAAGAGATGAGACAATTGGAAATATTGTTAGCAAATTAACAACGGTGCAACAAGATATAACTGGGATGTTGAAGTGGGAGATGGATAGGTCAGAATTTTATCTCAGATTTCAAAATATAGAGGAAGAAAAAGGACAAGATTTGGCGGCTGTAATGATAGAAATTCTGGCTGGAGCTTTGGAGATAACAGAGGAAAAGATGATGGACGGAGTAGATGAGATATACCCTGTCTTCACAAGATATGCAATGAGGAATAAGCTACCAAGGGAGATTCATGTCAGATTTACTAAAAAGACTATTAAAACACAAATATTACAAGTCGCAAGAGATAAGGTGTTGAAATACAAAGGTAAAGAGATTGTGGTTTTAAAACAAGTGCCCAGAAGAGTGGAGAGATGAGAAGAGAATATCGATTTTTGACCAAAAAGTTATTGGAAAAAGAGGTGAATTATAGATGGTTGATTCCAGAAGGATTAATGTTTATATGGCAAGAACAGAGACACAGAATCGACTCAATTGAGAAAGCAGAAACATTCTACAATGAATTTTTTGGAAGAAGAGAAATAGAGACAGAAAAAGAGACCATCTCAACTGAACCTCAAAAAGACCAGATGGGAACGGGGAAAGAAGTAGGTGCGGTAGGTGGACAAATGGAGACCAAAGAACAACATGAAGTAAGATCTACAAGAACTGTTAGACCTAAATACAAAACATAACCATGGAGGAAAAAAAATTGATTTCTATGAATATAAATGGATTGAACTCAGCTATTAAAAGAAGAAAAATCTTTCATAAATTAGAGAAGTTAAAATTTGATATAATTTGCCTACAAGAAGTACATATTAAAAAACAACATCAACGATTATTGGTACGACCAAAATTGGGGAAAATTTTTACTTCCTTGACTAACTGTAAGAAAAGAGGAGTGGTCCTGTATATTAAAGAAACTATTGCAGCAAAATTGATTTATGCCACAGAAAAAAGATATTAAATTCAAAATGGATATAATTAAAAATAAGATGGGTCAGGCAGAGAAAGAAGAATTGGCACAAAAAATTAGAAGTGCTAAACAGAACTATTTTGAAGATGCAAACAAACCAGGTAGATGGTTAGCATATAAATTGAGAAAGGAGAAAGAATCAAGGAAAATAGTACAGTTAATAGATGATCAAGGCCAAATGTGTTATGGTAATAAGAAGAAAAAGACAATTATCCGAGACTTTTATGGACAATTATATAAGCAGGAGGATTTTGATGAGGAAAGAATTAAGCTTTATCTACAAAATGCTAACCTACCTAAGATATCTGAAGAGACTGAAAAAATGTTAGAAAGTACTATAACAATGATGGAACTAACGGAAGCATTTAATAGGCAGAATAATGGAAAAGCATCAGGCCCAGACGGGCTCCCAGCAGAATTTTATAAAACATTACAAGAATCGTTGAGCACTCCACTGTTAGAAGTTATGAATGAAGCCATGTTAAATAAGAAAATACCCAAAACATGGTCAGAAGCTTATATCACACTTATTCCAAAAGAAGGGGCCGATCCATCACAAATTAAGAACTATAGACCTATTTCTTTACTGAATGCAGATTATAAATTTTTTGCTTCCATCTTGGCAGAAAGGCTCAAAAGATACCTAAATTACTTTATTCATCCTGACCAGAACGGATTCCTGCCAAAGAGACAAATTAGGGATAATATGAGGGTAATTCTGGACACCTTGGAATATTACGAGGCGCATCCTGAAAAACAAATGGCTTTGATATTTTTAGATGCTCAAAAGGCATTTGATAATGTGAACTGGAGATTCATGTTTTTGTTATTGGAACAGATGGGCTTTGCTAGAAAATTTATTCAAGCAATAGAAGCCATATGTGATAAACAAACGGCAAGAGTAATGATAGAGGGAGATTTTACAGATTCTATTAATAGAAGAAAAGGCACAAGACAAGGTTGCCCATTATCACCTTTGTTATTTGTATTGACTTTGGAAGTGCTGAATAGAAACTTTAGAGAGGATCCAAATATAAAAGGAATGAAAATTAAGAAGGAGGAATTTAAATTGCAAGCCTTTGCGGATGATTTGGTTTTTATTTTGGAAGATCCCCTAGGAACAGCTTTAAAGCTACTGGAAAAGATAGAGATGTATGGTGAGATGGCGGGCTTGAAAATAAACAAAGATAAAACAAAGATCTTGACAAAGAATATGTTATTAAAACGAAGAGATGAACTGGCAGATTTATTGAAAATTCAAGTTACGAATAAGGTTAAATGTTTGGGGATACATTTGACGTCAAGATGTACTACATTGAAAGAGAATAACTATATTAAACTTAAACAACAGATAGCATCTGATTTGAAGAAATGGGAAAACCTACAATTGTCATTGATAGGTAGAATTTCAACAATCAAGATGAATATTTTACCCAGAATTTTATATTTGTTCCAAACAATACCAATCAGGCTTGGTAAAGATTACTTTGAAGAATTAAATAAAATTGTGTTGAAGTTTATATGGCAAGGTAAGAAAGCCAGAAAAAATTAAAACTTCTACAAGATGCTAGAATTAGAGGAGGATTTGGCCTTCCGAATTGGGAGTTGTACTACCAAGCTGCAAATTTAATGTGGGTTAAAG
Organism: Pseudonaja textilis; assembly: GCF_900518735.1. The sequence continues at coordinate 5,243,853 of NW_020769370.1, forward strand.
AATGGATAACATTAAGAAAGACTAGATTGTTGAAATTAGAAGGACATGATTTATTACTGGGATGGCATGCTTTTCTGTGGTATAAGGGAACTAAATCGCAGGGCTATTTTAGAAGGCATTATATAAGGGAGTCTTTATGGTTGAATTGGGAGAAAATTAAGAGAAAATGTTATTTGAGAATCTCAGTCTGGTTATCAACTATTGAAGCCTTTTCTTATCCTATAATATATGAGAAGGAACAAACAGTTAGATATGGGGAAATATTGGATGAAAAGAGTGAACTTAAAACAATGCAAAATCTAGAAGAACAAGGCATAAAGATGAATTGGTTTTCATATGCGCAAATACATTCAAGGTATCTTATAGATTCTAAAGCGGAGGGATTTTATGATAAATTGACTGATTTAGACAGGATCTTGACAGGTACTGATGAAAAAGTGATTAAAAAATTATACAGTTATTTGTTGGAAATTTTATTAGAGGAGGAACAAGTTAAAGAAACGATGATTGTTTGGGGGAAGAATTTTGGATATGGGATTGATTTTGAGAAATGGGAAAAATTGTGGTCTCAAAATTATAAAATGACAATGTCAACAGCTTATAAAGAAAACTTGTATAAGATGTTTTACAGGTGGCATTTTCCCCCGACAAGAATTGCAAGAATGTTTAAGAATAAATCTGAAAAGTGCTGGAAATGTCATGAGATACCTGGCTCATACTACCATATGTGGTGGACTTGTGAGGACGCTAGAAAATATTGGACTAAGATTCGCATATGGTTGGAAAAAATGACAGACACATATAGACTTGAAACCAGAGATTTTTTTTTATTGGGAATCTTACTTGACATATATAATAAAAATTTGAAGTATTTGATTGTAAATATATTAACAGCAGCTAGGATTGTATTTGCTAAAAACTGGAAGAGTGAGAAAACTCCATCAGAGGAAGAAATTATTAAGAAAATATTGGATTGTGCTGAAATGAGTAAATTGACATTTGAAATTAGAGAACAAGAAGATAAACAATTTTATGAAGTTTGGGATCTTTTTTATCAATGGTTAGATAATAAAACATAATAATGGAATATTCAGATTTAGCATAAAAATTTTTTTTCCTTTTTTTTGATATTATCTTTATAAAACATTATCAAGATAGATTTGATATGATCTTATGATTTATTGCAAAATAAACTAAGTAAACTATAGTTATCTTGTTAAAATGTGAATTAACAAAATTATAGATAAATGAGTGATGATATTAGGTTATACAATTATTGATTGATAATATGAGCTATTATGTAATATAATTATATTAGTGTCTAGGAAATGGATGCACAAAAAAAAGTGGTAAACCAACCGATGCACTGTTTGTAAATTTATGAAGAAGGATGATATTTTTATGTTTTATGTGGTATGTCGATGTTGTTTTGTTGTTAAAATATATTTTTTTAAAAAAAGAGATCTTGTATAATGTCAGGTGAGGCTCCATTCAAAATCCAAGAAAGAAAACCTTAGACTGCACTGTTTTAGAGAAATGGACTTTTACTGAAAATTGATATGGTAGCATCAGAGGAATACAAGATCTGAGGCAATAGGCATGAAAATCACATATAGAAAGTTATGCCAGTGTATAATGTCATGTGGGGCATCTTCAGGTAATGTTTCAGACATCTGGCTTGCCAGGATGGTTGACCTTGGCCTGAATAGATAAGAAGCTACAGCTGCATAGTAAGCAAGTAAGCATTGTCAGGAAAGTTTTCTCAAGTTTTACAGTTCACCCTCTCAGGATTCTTGAAGGCTGACTGTACCTTTATTTAGCCAATTTGGTTTTCCAGCTTCATCCCTGAGCAAAGCCCACTTCTTACATAACTTTTTTTTTTGCTTTTTTCATATGTCATGCCCACCTGGAGAGGCAACTGCCCCTTTTTGTCTCTGGCATCAAGCAAGTCTTCCATGGGGGATCTTATCCTGACCCTTGAGCCAGAGCATCCCTTTCTAATGTAGGGATTCACTTTGGCCCTGCTCGGTCCCAGTGAAAAATGAGTCTGCTAGTGAGAGTCCCACCCCGCCATCAATTTTCAGACTAAAATGGTTCTGGGAGGACTCTGGTTCCCTATCAGAGTACAGGCCTCTCCTTTGTAGGGAAACTCCCACCATTAGTTTGCAGACCAAACAGGTGCCCATACTCACTGCTCCCTGTAGGGTGCCTCTTTCTACTGGCTTTACTTCACCTGGGGTGGGATTTTACCAGTTCGCACCTATTCTTAACATTCTAAGCAGTTTGGAGAACCGGTTGTTAGAAGAAATTACTGGCCTAATCCTGTAAGGAGGGCATGAAGGAAACATTTTGGTGCTGCTTACAGAAACTGCCTCTTCCACTAACCCTTATTACATTCTTGGCAGGACTAGACTTCCTGTCTCTGGAACATCTCTGGAGTTTTTTTCCCCCTCCTTTGCTGGTACTTTGCTTGTGTGGAATGAGTTACAATGGCAAAGTTACAAAAAGTGACTTATGACCATTTTTCACACTTATGACTGTTGCAGCATCCCCACAGTCATGAGAGGCAGGGGAGGAGATGCAAGTCTCGATGTGAGTGATGTTGAATTGGCCACACCCAGCCAATAACATGACCACCAAGCCATATCCACCCAGTCACATGACCACCAAGCCACGCCACCACCTAAGCCATGCCCACAGAACCAGTTGTTAAAAATTTGAATCCCACCCCTGTACTCCACAATCAGTTTTCAAACTCACTAGAGTCTCTGCTTGCTTCCAGAAGTATGGGTCCCTCCAAACACAGAGCTTTGCTCAGCTGTTTGTCCAAAGTTCAACTCTCTCATTCACTTTTCCATTCCATTTTTACACACTCTCTCCCTTTCTTAACAGAAGATCCTGCACTCTGAATCAATCCCCTTGCTTTCCAGAACTCACTAGTCATGGCCCAGGGGTGGGGGGCTAGCAGTGAGCCTGTTTGCAGCTAGAAAGATTGCAGAGTGAGCAGGATCCAGCTGTGGCAGAGAAGGATCCTCTCACTCACACACACACAGAGGCATACACATATTTCCCTCACTTTTCTGAGCTTTAAATTTAGAGATTCTCAACTTCTTTCCAAGTTGCCTTTGAGTTCAACACTCAAAACCCCTTTAAAATCCTTGTTCCAAAGAGCCAAGATCTGGGAAAACTTACCCACAGGACTCAATGGGTCGGTTGCCAGCAAGGGAGTATTACCTGGGCCAAGTCCATTGGTCAGGTTAGCTTGGAGTCTAATCTTTGAGTGTCAAATTGTTGGAAGAATCTGGGTTCAGTTCCAAGTGGGGAGAAAAACACTGGAAACATGGAGGCTGATTGGAAAGATGATTTAATGGTGAAGCAGAGCCACCAAGCACAGGTGATTTGGGGTAGCTGACAACCAGGTTTGATGAGCACATGGATTTTATACAATTTGTTCTGCAGCATTTTGTAATTTAGAGCCTTGTTTTGTGTATTTTGTTATTTGATTTTAATTAGTTTAACAATTAATTGTTTAACAAATGTAATTAATCCTAGATGCTGGCTTCCCTGGGGTTTTAATCCTGTCTTGAATGGATTACCAAATCTGCATTTCTAAAAGTTGGCCCCTTAGTTTCTACTTGGGGCAGAGAACTGAGACTCTGAGTTTCAGTCTTTAGAAACATGTTTCTCCTTTATGGATAATATAATATTCTGCCTTTTAAATATTTCCTAAAATATTTCATTCTTCTAAGAGGAAGGGTGCTAACTTTCTTTACTAGGTTGCAGTTTTTTTCTCTTTGAAGAAAGGGTTTTCAAAAAATATGAAGGCACAGATTGAAGGAGGAAAAAAGACTCGAAGATCAGATGATGCTTTTTGCAAGAAAGAAGTTGCATATCCTCTACAGTCCCAAAGCATCAGATAGTTGTTTATTTGCAAATTTTGTCCAGGATTCCTGCCCAGGGGTTTACCTTGGCAAATACTCTCAATGAATTAATCCTTTCACTCAAGGGCTGATTTAGTAAAATTATCTCCCTTTGTTTGATTGAGAAAGCCTTATAAATAAACCAGTTCAGCTTACCTGTCATCCTGACTCACACAAGGACAACGGAGGAAGAAAGCACTCCTATAGCTTTAATTTTGGTTTTCACCAATTCACTTACCTTCTCTTCAAAATTTTAGAAGTGGAAAATAAGATCAACCTTGGTCAAGAACAAATAAGATGCAGTCCTAAGGGGTAGCATAAAGCAAGGGTGCAAGTTGTTACTTCCCATTTTTTTCTGCAGACATTCAAGGAGTTTACATGGATCTCTTTCTTTCTCCATTTTATCACCATAGCAAACCTATAAGGCAGCTCAAGCTCAAAAAGAATAACTGGTACAAGAGTCATTCAGTTGGTTTCCATGATTGAGCATGGATTTGAATCTGAATCTCTGCTTTAACTATACCATGAATCATCTTACACACACACTAAGGCATAAAGATGACTTCGTTTCTCCTTCTTACAAAATTTTTAAATTATTTTGCTGCCATTAGCAATGCAGAATCACCAATTATTTAGGGATACTTTACCAAAATTCCTTGCTCTGAGAAAGAAGTAATGAGAGCAAAAATCCTTGAAGAGTTCCTGTACTTGGCCAAATAGTTATTTGCCATTCTATCAAAACAGAATGGTATCAGCAGCAGTGGTGGGATTCAATTTTTTTAAATACCGGTTCTGTTGGCATGGCTTGGTGGGTGTGGCAGGGAAAGGATACTGTCAAATCTCCAGTCAGAGGTGGTATTTGCCAGTTCTCTGAACTACTCAGTTTCTGCTACCGGTTCTCCAGAACTGGTCAGAACCTGCTGAATACCACCTCTGATCAGCAGACATTCTGTTCTCTGGCTGTAACACTACAGAAGAACATTATAATGCCTTCTTGCTTGAACTTGAAAGAGTCATTAAACTATATGTTCCACTAGTAACCTCCATAAACAAACAAACAAAAAAACCAATTTACCCCAAATAATAAGAAAACTTCAATCTAAAAAAAAAAATCCTTATGGCATAAAAACAAAACTATATATGTAGCTAACTTTAAAAACTGATACAACACCTTATGCTGACAGATAAAGGCAGAATGCACCAATTACCACTGCAAGCAAGAGGAAAATCTACGCACAAAATCCACCCGTGCCTTCTATAACTTTGTAAGCACCAAACTTAAAGACTCAAAAACCATCCCACCCCTAAAAGGTCCTAATGGGAAACACTAGTGATGAAGCTGTTAAGGCAAACATCCTCAACACGTTTTTCAGTTCAGTCTTTGTAATGGCTCATGCCCCACATTTCCTAATCGTATGACAATTAACTGCAACAATCTACAAATTGACTTTACTGAAGATAATGTAGAAAATGCACTATGCCACCTTAAACCATTCTTATCTATTGGCCCTGATGTCTTATGTGCATTCTTCTTAAAAAAGCTCTCCATTACCATAGCAGAACCACTAAGCATAATATATGAGTTATCATTCAGAACCAGCTCCTTACCAAACCTATGATCTTTAGCAACAGTCATCCCTATCTTCAAAAAAGGTGACCCTTGCTTGGCTGAAAACTACAGACCAATCTCGTTGTGTTGTGTCACATGCAAAGTTATGGAATCAATTATTAATCAATGCATTACCCTATGCCTAGAGTCAAACAACCTATTCTCCAATAAACAATTTGGTTTCAGAAAAAAATTGTCCTGCAATTTGCAACTTCTACACTGCAAAAACATATGGACTACACTTCTTGACCAGGGTAAAGCAATAGATGTAATTTACATTGACTTCTACAAAGCATTTGACTCAGTGGTATATGACAAACTACTATTGAAATTAAATTCTTATGGCATTTCTGGATCCCTTCACAAGTGGATTACTGCCTTCCTGTCAAACAGGCAACAAATAGAAGCAATCCTGAAACAGAAAAAAAAGTAAGACACTGGGATGGTCTCCCAGGGAAACTGTATAAAATGCTGCAAGAAAAATTAGAAATGCAATTATTAGAACTCTATAATGAGATACTGACAACAGCAAAATTACTTAAGTCATGGGAGGAGACATACACAGCATTGATCCCAAAAGAAGATTAGGACCATCAATTAATTCAAAATTATAGGCCCATATCCCTTTTAAATGTTGATTATAAAATATTTATGTCCATGATGGCAAAAAGATTGAAAAAACCCTTAATCAGATCATTCCTAGCAACCAAAATGGATTCTTACCAAATAGACAAATTAAAAATAATACCAGAATGGTATTCAATATAATAGAATATTATGAAGCACACCCACAAAAATAATTGACAATGGTCTTCCTCGATGCACCAAAGGCATTTGACAATGTTAATTGGCAGTTCATAATACAACAATTAAAAAGCATACAATTTGGCAATAAATTGATCAAATTGATTTTGACAATTTATATGACACAGATGGCCAGTGTAATAATGAACGGTGACAGAACGGAAACATTTAAGATCAACAAGGCAGTAAGGCAGGGATGCCCACTGTCACCCCTTCTCTTCATCCTTGCCTTAGAAAACTAATTGGAAAACGTTAGGAAAAATGAAGAAATCAAAGGGGCTTTAATTAAAAAGGAGCATTATAAGGTACAGGCATTTGCCGATGATACAGTATTTTTTCTGGAAGATACAGAGGATACAGGACTAAAATTAATAAAGGAAATAGAGGAATTTGGCAGGGTCACAGGCCTTAAGATTAATAAAAACAAAACAAAATTATTGACTAAAAATTTAAAAGATAAGCAAAAAAAAAAGAATTAGAAGGAAAATTGGGAATGCAAAGTGTGAAAAAGGTAAAATATTTAGGCATTTGGTTAACAGCAAGATGCTCTTCAATCAAAAAAGATAACTATGACAAATTAATAATACAAATTAAAAAAAGAATTGGAAATGTGGGAGAAATTACATCTATCACTACTGGGGAAAATTGCGGCAATTAAAATGTCTACTCTACCAAAAATACTATATCTTTTTCAAACTGTACCAATAAGATTGGATAAAACCTTTTTTAGAGAATTAGATCGAATAATAAGTAAATTTGTTTGGGATGGGAAAAAAGCCAGGATAAAAATGCAATTGCTACAGGACAAAAGAGAAAGGGGTGGTTTTGGACTCCCTGACTGGGAAATGTATCACCAGGCTGCGGCTATGGTATGGATTAAAGACTGGATCAAACTGGAAAATAGAAGAGTATTGTTGATAGAAGGTCATGACTTGCAGAGAGGGTGGCATAGTTTCCTATGGGATGGGAAATGTAAACAGCATGCATATTTTCAGAGACACATGATTAGAGATTCATTAATTCGGACATGGAACAAGATTAAAAAGAATCATTATACTAAAATACCAAACTGGTTGTCAACTATGGAAGCACAAATCTACCCAAACGCAATGGATCTGGGAAAAAAGAGGAATTATAAAGACCTATTAGACACACAAGGAAGATTAAAAACGTGACAAGAATTACAGCAACAAAATAGAGATAGATTGGGGGCCATACATGCAAATTCAGGTGAGATACCAGAAGGACAAAGAACAATTTGGTTTCTGCACGGAAAAGCATCAATTAGATAAAATTCTACCAGAAATGGGAAAGAAAATGATCTCAAGAATATATAACTTTCTACTAGATTTTAAAATGGAAGAGGAGGTGGTCAAAGAGACAATGGTAGTATGGGCAAAAAATGTTGGTCATAATATAGACCTGGGAAATTGGGAGAGAATGTGGGGATCAAATTACAAATTAATTACATCCACAGCATACAAGGAAAATCAATACAAAATGTTCTACAGATGCCACCTCCCCCCTGCTAGACTGGCAAAAACGTTTAACTCAGACCCAAATTGTTGGAAATGTGGAAAAGAAAAAGGCACTTATTTTCATACCTGGTGGACGTGCCAGGAAGTGAAAAAATATTGGAATACAATTAGACAATGGATAGAAGAAATCATGAATCAGAACATTGAACTTAATCCGGAAACTTTTTTATTAGGTATAATAACACAAAAATGCAATAAAACAGATAGATATATCATGTTACATATATGAACAGGTGCAAGGATCTCGTACGCACAACTCTGGAAGGAAAAAAGGCTTCCACTGGTAGTCATGGTTATAAAAAAATAATAGATTGTATATAGATAGACAGGCTAACGATGAAAATAAAAGACAGTGAAGATTCAATTTATTATAGGGCCTGGGATGCCTGGTATGAATGGTTTAGAAATAAAAAGTAAATAAAATGGCAATTAGGAAAAGAATGAGGGAATATGTAAATATACTATAGAGAAGATTGATAAGTAAGGATAAGAGATATTGATTTACAGCAAGAGTAAGATGTAACGGTAAAGGAATAAGTAAATATATATACTGAAAAATGTGAGGAGATGCAAAAGATGTCTTGATGTTGATAACAATGTATAAAGTTTTATTTTATGTTTTTAAAATTTGAAAACTTAATAAAATTTAACAATTGCAAAAAAAACCACCAGGCAACAAATAGTAAAAATAGGAAATGCCCTATCAAACCCTGCACAATTTATCAGCGGTGTCCCACAAGGGAGCGTTCTAGGACCCGCACTCTTTACACTCTATATAAATGACCTTTGTGATCAACTTATTAGCAACTGCGTCCACTTCACTGATGATGTAAAACTATTCAACACCACCGTCAATGCTACTGTCCTTTAAAAAGACCTTGATTATGTGTCTTAATGGTCTAACAATTGGCAACTCCAAATATCTACCAACAATCCTACACATTGGTAAAAAAAAATCTATATACCAAATACAATCTAGGCAGATATGACCTTGTTGATGACCTTCACTTTGTCAAGGACCTTGGAGTTCTCATATTGAATGATCTAAGCACCAAAGCTCACTGCAACAGTATTACCAAAAAGGTTTTAAGAGTTGTAAATTTAATTTTACAAAGCTTCTCCTCTGGTAATACTGTTTTGCTAACGAGGGCATTCAAAACCTTTGCTAGACCAATACTTGAATTCAGCTCTGCTGTCTGGAATCCACACTGTATATCAGACATAAATACAATTGAGTGAGTCCAGAAGCATTTTACCAGAAGAGTACTACATTCCTCTGTTCACAACAGAATACCCTACAGCACCAGACTTGAGACTCTAGGCTTAGACCTTGAACTACGCTGACTAAGATTAGACTTAAGCATAGTTCATAAAATCATATGTTACAACGTCTTACCAGTTAATGAATATTTCAGCTTTATCAACAACAACACAAGAGCACACAAGAGATATAAACTAAATGTAAACCACTCCAAACTCGATTGCAAGAAGTATGATTTCAGCAACAGAGTGGTCAATGTCTGGAACTCACTACCTGATTCTGTTGTCACCTGCTCAAACCCCCACTCCTTTACCCTCAAACTAACCTCTATTGACCTCACCCCATTCCTAAGAGGTCTGTAAGTGGCGTACATAAGCACACAATCGTGCCTACCATCCCTGTCCTATTGTCCACAATTATTAGTTTCTATTTCTTGTATTTAAACTTATGTTTATTCTTGTTTCTGTTATATTGTAAGCTTTTGACAAATAAAAATAAATAAATAAATAAATAAAAACATTTTCCAGGGCCATCTTAAGCTTAGTTTCTTATTCTCCAGAGCAGCAAAAATCACAGGAAAACAAAAAGCAACTATACTGCAAAAGAGGGGTTCAGTTGAATTTTAAATCTTTAACATCCTCATTGAAGAGGTTACTGGTTTGCCCTGGCATCATTCCTAATTTGGGTAGATAGAGAAATGTCTATTTCTTATGATCTGTTCTTCTCAAATTACGGAAAATAGCAGGCACTAATTTCACCACCGGAATCTATTTATTATTAATAAAAAAACATATCACAACAAGAATGAGCATAGTAATGTCAATAGCAGTTACAAGGATAGCCAAAAATTCACTATATATTATAGGTAATGTTAGCTCATTTAAAGACTGAGGTGAAGTATTTGAAAGAAATAATTCCCTTACAGCATCAGCCTCAATGAAGCATCTCTACAAAAACAGCCACATCTTTTTTATGCCTTGCACGGCTGCTTTAAAGTTGTGCCTGTTTGCTTAGCATGTGTATACTTGCACAACTACTTCACAGGTAGTCTGTGCTGGAAAGGTCAGAAGAACTAGCACAGCACTGAAAAAAAAAACCATTTAATTTGATATTCATTGATTTGAACTTTGCAAAGAGAGGAACAGATAAGCAGTCAAAACCTTTTATAAGAAATTTTAAATTGTACAGGTAGCCCTCAACTTACAACAGTTCACTTAGTGATCAAAGTTACAATGGCAATAAAAAAAAGTGACATGATTGTATATGATTATAATTGTGATTGCAAAATGAGGACTACCTGTAGTGGGAAAATCTACAGCTCTGATTCTTAAGAAAACCAGGTACCAGCCCTCCAGATTGTATAAGGGGAGCTATTTTATTATAATGGAAACCTGCATTTTTAGAGGCAGCAATAGTGATTGAAATAGCCACTATCTCTTGTTAGGAGCTCCTTGCCCCATTAATTTGTTGCAATTTTGTTTGTCTTAATCAACTGCACAGAGCAGAACCATACCTTTAATCACTTTCATTGTTATTTCTAAAAAGCTCTTCTTTTCAGGGATGAAAGGGCAAAAGTCTTTGTTTAGGGGCAGAAATAGTTCCTTTGGGTCTGGTAGGCTTATGCAAAGTAGGCAACTGAACCCAATACCTCTCATGTTTGCTAGGTCTGGAGAAAGTGTCCTAGAAATAAACTCTTGGCTTGGTTTTTAGTATTGTGCACACATACACAAAGAGATATAGCTTTCAAAAGCTTAATAAAAGTCATAGCTGCTTTGACGCTCTAAAACAGGGTTGCCAGCGGTGCTTTTCAAAGGTGGCCTTTGCCTTCCTCGATCTCAACTCTTATGCCCCAGCGAGAGCTATGTTCCTGCTCACTTTTCCTGTGCTTTCCCCAGGCAGTGATGGCTGGGGCCGGGGGGGGGGGGGGACAGCAGAGCAGAACACCAAGAGGGACAAGAAAACTGATGCCACCACCGCCCCATTTGAACTGGATGGTGAGCGCAGACTTGCCCACTCTGCCCCCTACCACCACTCGTACTTTTCCTGCCCCACACCATCCCTACAGTCCGCAGCCATCGAGGAAGAGCCCAGGCCAGGAGAGGCGAACTGGAAGGTGCGGGAGTGCCACACAAATGCAAGTAGCGTGGTGCTCCTGCACCTTCTGGCCATCTCCATCACCACTTCAGCCAGCCCACTCTTGCTGCAACAGCACCATTATCTCATTCTGGCTGATGAGGGCTGTGCTACTTTTTGAAGGTTTGCATTCGGCCAAAGGGTGTGGGCCAGTGGGTGGGCAGGTCATGTGGGTGGCGCAGCCTTGTGCTCCTGCACAGCCTGGATTAATTGCTTTGGGGGGGGGGTGCTTTAGGGGGAACATTTCTCTGTGGCCCACCAAAATTTTCTCATGGACCACCAGTGGGCTGTGGTCCACCGGTTGGTGACCACTGCTCTAAAAACACTTTGCACTAGCTTTGCAAAGCAGCTACACTGAAAGTTTGATAGCCCTATTTGTCTGATTAAGAAATCTGAATGGACATATCAAATTTCTTCAAATCAAAACAGTTTTTGAAACTGATTTGCAGTGGGGTTTATCAAACTTGATCAAGAAAAAAATCAGGGATTTGATCTGATCCCTAAGAAGATTATTAAATTTCTTAGCAGGCTGTTGCACTATTTTTTTTTTAAGAACAAGTTTTATTGATTTTTGAAGACAAACAAAACATAACACATAAAAGTATAAAACCTCCTTTCTAAGAATTACTTATAAATTTTAACAAGGCAAATAAAGCATTATTTTTTTAAAACATAGTTCCACATTATCACATTTCCATTTACACATATATATCTTTTCCAAATTTCTCATTATTTCTCCCTTCACTTTTGTTCAATTATATTTCTTTCTATTAAAGTTTTAGTAATTCTCCATCAGTCATAAGCACACAAAATACATAACCTAAAGCAAAACATTAAAAAAAAACCTCCTTAGTTATCATTTATACATGTCTTTTCCCAATTTCTCTCCCTTTGATTTCATTTCTCCAAGATTTTATTAATTTAGAATCAAACATAAATAATCAACACACAAAACATAAAACATAAAACTTCTTTTGAAAAGTGACTTAGCCCCGGGTTACATCTTTTTTGACAGACCTAAATCAAATTCATGCCCACCCTATATACCCTTCATATCTTATTAACCATTTTATATTTTCTATATAACTTCTCCTATCTTTTCACTCTCTTAATTATGTTTTATTTATTTCGTCTTATTTCAAAGTCATTATGCTTATATCTTTTGTCCGTTCTTTACCAAACATCTATTTATCTCTTCTCTTTAACAAAAAATTTCCCCTGTAATCACTTTTAAAGTATGACACCTTCCCCTAAAATAAAACTTAAAATAATACATAATTTCCATCCTGATTCTGCTTAGTACATTCTACATATTAAATCTTAAAATAAAAGAATAGTAAACTTATAGTATAGTTAAATGTATAATTTCTATTCTAATTCTAATTCTGATAAGTACATTGTTTTAGAATAAAAAAATAAAATACTAAGGTTATAATAACATTAAAACAATAACAAATTAAACTATAACTAAGCATTAATCATTTTACACATTCTCCTAATATTTCATTAAATATCAACATCTATCATTATTAAACATTAATATTTTATTAAATATTCCAATAAACTATTTCAAATGCAAATACTACAATACTATCTTATGCACTCTTGCAGAATCTTTCTTTAATTATGCACTATCCATCATCCTTCATCTCTAAAAAAAAATTCCTTTTTAAAATCTTGTTCTAGCCCGTGGCTTTTTTTTTCTTTTTCCCTCCCTTTCTTCTCCAATCTGGTCTTTTTGCCAACCCCCTCCTAGCCTCCCCCTTTTTAACTTCCCCTCTCTGTTGTAATTCTCTTTTCAATTGCTTTCTAACATTGTACCTTCTTTTCACCCTATTTTTCTTTTTCTTGGTTGTTTTATTAAATCTTAAATTCTCATTTTTCCTTCCTTTCTTCCCATTTTCTTTCTTAGTTGAACTTTTTAGTCCATTAAAGATGGCTTCTTCCTTTTCTTCTTCTTCTTCTCCTTCTCCTTCCTCCAGTATTTGCTGGTACGTAGAAACCGCCATTTCTAAAAAATGGAAGGCAGCTCCCAAGGAATCCTTGCCATTTTGTTGTCTTTCTTTTAATTTTTCATATTCCATTTTCAGTTCATCAACAGATGGTACCATTATAGGTTTTTAAAAACAACCCAGATGCTTTCAATCTTAAAGTAATTTCCAAATGTCAGAGTTATCAAACAATCCAAACAAATAAAAATTATTTCCTCTTCTTCTCTTTACAGTTTTTCCTCCAGGGGCAAAATCCCAAATGTATTTTAAAAGCCGTATTACAATTAATTGATGGTCTTGTAATCTTCAAGGCGTCTCATCCAACAAAGTTTTTTAAATTTTTTTTTAGTCCTCTCCTTCCCACTTGTAACAAAGAGCTTATTTTTACCTTTAAAAAGCAGGTTTTTCTGTGCTCCTTTGTTTTGTCCGTAAGGAAGGGAGTGAGCTTTCCTTCAGCACTTTCACCGATGTAACAAATTCTTTTGGAAACAAATGTATCAATCCAAAGTCAGGTTTCCAGGGTGTTTGGAAAGTAACTTAATGTCCCGGTTCAGCCAAGAAAACTCCTTCTGGCTCTTCCTCCTGCACAATCTTATCCGGTTGAAGATTTCTTTGTGGCTGCCATTGCTGACAGCCGCTCCACCGCCTCAGGAAAAAGGAGTCTAGCTGGCTGGGGAAGGGGGGTGCGATATCCCCAGACCCCTGCCCGGATCTCCTCTGTCTTCCGCTGCCCCTTCAGGGCAGCGACAACCCCACAAATCCAGTTGGATCGGGGGTACCTCGACGGCGAGCGCAGCAGGGACCCACAGAGAAGCGGATTCCTGCCGCTGCCGAAGCCTTGCAACCAGAAGTGTCCGATGATCGGCTGCTGCACTATTTTATGTTGCTTGCCCTGCAGTAAAAATTACTGTAAAATAAAGTGCTTGAATATAAAATATGTGCATAATATTCCACAACTGTATTGCTAAGTAAAACTCCAGTTAGGTGGACAAGGAATCAGGAGTATTTTATAGAAACATTATCCCTAGTAGTCTTCTGATTCTTGTTAATTTAGAGATTAGCTTATTGAAACAAATCCTCACTCCAAGGTCAGGTTTAGGGGAATGAGCTTAAATGTGCATCTGGGGCAACTTTTTTTTTTAACCAAAGTGAATCTGATGCCACCACAAGCCCCGGCTGAGTCCTGACTCCTGGGCTGGCCTAGGCCACCACTGCCATGACACTGCCACCCACAGTGCTCATGTCCTAGCAAGCTCCCCGCTCCACTTGCCTGGCTTGCTTAGTCACCAGTGCCACAGCTCCATGTGGCACTCATGGCCGAGCAAGTTTCCCCTCCACTCCACTTGCCTGGCTTGCTGATGGCCAAGAGGAAGGCAAGCCAGGGCTGACCCGTCGCCACTTGGGTTCCACTTGGATTCTCCACAGCTGCTGAGCCTTGGCTGCTTGGAGAGGGGGTGGGAGGGCAACCAGGGAGCACGATGCTATTGCACCTGGGCCCGCATCACCCAGGCAGCATAGCATCAGGGAAGGCAAGCCAGGGCTGAGAGCCACTGGGCTCCCCATCAGCCCACACCTCCACTCTGGTGCAGCAGGCAATGAAGTACATCCCAGTGCGAAGAACAGGGTGGCGAGATCCAGCTGCTGCTCCTTTGCCAGCTGGAACTGAGCCAGTAGCCAACATGCCATCTCCTCACAGAAGGTCCCGGCCTCATGTGTGCACATGTGAGGTCCCAGCCCAGGATGGGATATAGAGAGAGAGGGAAAGAGAGGGAGGGAAAGAGAAAGAGAGAGAAAAAAGAAAATGAAAGAGAGAGAGAAAAAGGAGAGAGAGAGGGGGGGAAAGAGAGGAAAAGAGAAAGAGATAAGGAACAGACAAGAAAGTAAAGAAAGAAAAAGGGATAGAGAAAGGAAGAGAAAGGAAGAAAAGTGATAGACAAAGAAAGAGGGGGTGGGTGGAAGGAAAGGACAAAAAGAAAGATAAAGAGGGAAAGAGAGAGAAAAAATAGAGAGAGAAAGAGAGAGGGAATGAGAAAGAAAGAGGGAGGGAGGGAGGGAGGAGAAAGTGAATGGTATATGGAGGGAAGGAGGGAGGGAGAGAAAGAGAAAGAGAGAAAGAAGGAAAAGAAAAGAAAGAGAAAAGGGAAAGAAAAAGGGAGAGAGAAAGGAAGAAAAAGGATAAACAAAGAAAGAGGGGGCATGGAAGGAAGGGACAGAAAGAAAGAGAAAGAAAGAAAGAAAAAAGAAAGAAAGGGAGGGAGGGAGGGAGGGAGGGAGGAGAAAGTGAATGAGATATCTAGTCCAACCACCTGCTCCAGCAGGGTTAGGAGTGTGCGTGTGTGTGTGTGCATGTGTAGGTGTGTGCATGGCTGTCAAAACTCCAAAAACAGGTCAAGTAGCTCTGGGAAGGTCAGTCATAAATTAGAACACTTACTAAGCAACCAGCCATTAATCGAGGACCACTTATGTTTGGTTTGTCAGTCACATGGCCACCTGGCCATGCCCACCCAGTCACATGACCACCAAACCATGCCCATCTGGTCACATGACCATCAAGCCACACTCAGCCAGCAAGCCACACCCACCCAGTCACATGACCACCAAGCCATGCCCACAGAACCAATTGTTAAGAAATTTAAATCCCACCCCTGGGTGGGGGGCACTGAGGATGAGTTTGTAGCACCAAGGGTGTGGTGGACTGAAAAAGTTTGGGAACCACTGCACTAACACTATTTTTTTAGAATTGCTGCTTTTATTGTCTGCTTTACTCTCTTTCATTTTCCCAGGACCACATTTGAAATCACAGGAATAATCCCTACTCTAATTGGCACACACATATACACTGTGAATTGATGGGGTCAGGGATGCCAGTATCTCAGCCTGCAGGCTGCCAGCAAATATGGCATTGAACTGAAAGCCAAGTTGTATAAGGCCTTAGTATGAAGCATCAAGCAAAGTTTTATGTCTTTTAGATAAGTGCCAGGGAACGCAGAAGGCAGAACCTATTTATTTCCTCTTGACTCCTCTCTGAGTCAAGGGTTTTGTTTTAGGGAACCTATGAGAAACAAAACACTGCTGTCTTGGCTCACCTCCACTAAATATTTGTTTTTAAGCCCAAAGAAGAAGAATACACAGGTGCCAGCTGCTGGGAGAGAAAGAATTGCTTTGCATTCAAATGTCACAATAAGCTCTTCCAATGGGATGTTTCATTTTGCTCATACCATTATTTCTATAGGATCTACTTTTGCTTTCTCCTACTAAGAGTATTACAGATAAATGTTGTGTTTTACAGTAGAGTAAATTTGCAGCACTCTTGGCAATTCATAGCAAACAGGAAATAATTATTTCCAGCTCTGAATCTTTCAGGTCTTTTGTGAGCCACTAATAGCCATGCTGCTTTTTTGACATGACACTCATTTGGCACCATTTTCATAGCATAAAAGGATTGTTTTAACTGTCTTGTGAAACAGTAGGTGGAACTATGCATCTAAAGAAAAAAGTTGGGGCTGGAAGATGCAATTTCATGTCCAGGATCTCTTTACTACAGAACTGATTTATGAGGGTTTATACAGAATTACAAAATAGAATTAAAATATTATGCTCTGCAGGTTGAGGCAAAGCATTTTCCGCTATGCTCACCACTCTTCTGGTTTTAATCTATATAGCTCAAACTCTTTTTTTTTTTTGGCTTTTGCTACATAAACAGCAGACTTTATATTATACATACACTTCCTTAAGTTGGGTGATGAGATATGATTCAAGAAGGGTGTGGGTAGATACAGTATTTTAGCTACTTATTGGCTCATACCTGTAAAATTGCTGGAGCCAATATTACAATTACTTATTCTAAATTGAATAATTTTGCATCAGTTTTTAAAGTTATCTTTTTGAAAAGGCGTGGGATATGTATTTAATATAGTGTTGGAAGAAATATCTGGTCTGGTTCCAATCCGGGACAAAGGTGCTGGAAATAAAATGGAGGCTGATTGGAAGGAAGGACTCTGTTTATTGATGAGCAGAATCAACAACAGCATGTAGTTCTGGGACAGTTGACAAATTGTTTTGATGAGTATATGGATTTTGATAATGTTCTGAGATGCTACTAGGAGGTTGTGCAATGTAGTAAGCCTGGTATCTTTTGCTATTCTAATAGTGGTGGGTTAATCCTATTATGTCCTAAAGGTCATGTCTTGTTCTTAGAATTTGGGTGAGGAATGTAAATTTTAATCCCATCAGCTGGAGGTGAAGGTGTTTTGTTTGTGAATAGGCTGTCCTGGATTTCTTAATGAGCACAAAATATCCATCTCTAAAGATTTCAGGCTATTGGGACTACTTTCTTCCTTTGTTCCCATGAAGGTCTAGCAGCCAGGGTAAAAGTTCTGTTAAGTAGAAAATAAATTTATAATATCCAATATTCCGTGCCAATTCTTTTTAGATATTTGATGTCACTTTCTGTGAGCTTTCAGTCTGATTTGAAGCAAGCATGTCCCAAAATTCTTGGCAGCCATGATTGTGCCTTAGTAGATAATTGAAGTGCCCATTTTCAAGCGGTTTGGAGATCTCTTTTTTGCTACCTCTTCTGTGAGGGCATATGAATTGTTAATTGCCTGAGGGGGACATGCCCACCTGCCACAAGGAATTGGCAGGAAGGTATGCATGCCTTAGTGCCACAGAGCAAGAACCAGCCTAGGGGAAGTTTTATGTTGAGGTATCCATCTTCTCCATTAATTCATTTTTCTATTAATTTATCAGTTTTTTCATCATTATCTTAGTCTTATCTTTATTTATTTTAAGTCCTGCCACTGCACTGAAATCTTCTATCTTTTTAACTAATTTGAGTCCTGTTTCTAATAGTTCCTCCAAAATAAATACCAAATCATCAGCAAATGCTTGGACTTTATATTGTTCCTTTTTTTATCTTCAGACCTTTTATTTCCTTTTATCATAATTACATTTATATAATTATAATATAAAATGTTATTGATACTATCTTTATACATATCACCAACATTATTATTATACATTTCTACTTATATTAATATTTAATTATTAACACTATAAATATGATTATAACCTTTATTAAACCTAGATGTAAAGCTAATAGTGATAGCAGAAGGAAAGGGGAGGTTGGCTGATACAGTTTGGCTAATATTGATTTATTGGTTGTCTAAGCATGAATAATGTACTGGAGGGGTCTATAGGGGAAAAGTAAAGGTGGGAATGCTGTAAAGTAAATAAGTTAGTAGTTAAATTGTTAAAGATGACAAGCATTACAAATGGTTTGAGGGTGGTGGGTGGAGCTTAGACCCTGGATGGAGCCTAACAACTTCAGTAACTCCCTCCAGAAGTGGGAGGTGAATTGTAACCCCGTATCTAAATTGATGTGGTCAGGAAACCCATGTAACATTTACAGATGTTGCATAAACAGTTTGGTGAGTGTTTTTGTGGAAGGGATCTTGGAGCAGGGTACAAAGTGCAAATAAGTATAATAAATATAATACAAATAAGTCAGTGATCACCCAAATGACTGTGTTTCCCCCTCTCTCAGGTAGTTCAACAATGAAGTCAAAGGGGAGGGCAGAGCTGATGTCATGATGATATGGCGGAATCCTTAGGTGCTCCTAGGAAAGATGCCGAAATCCCAAGAGATGGTGGTCCATTGGACCTAAATCATTCCAGAGGAATGACAATTGAGGGGAGGACACTCTGCTGATCCCAGGGATACTGCAATATCCCTCGTAGATCCAGAGATAGACTCTCTAGCCGACTCAAATGGAAAATGGTCATTGCGAACTGCTATAAGGCTGGGACAGTCTCCGGTGAAAAGAAGAAAAGAGAAAATGTGGTCAAATTAGGTGAGAACTTTTAAATTTACTAAATAACAAGGAAAGAGCCCCCTGGAAGGTGAAGAGAAAGCCAGAATTAAAGGCAGGGGTGGGATTCTACCAGTTCACACCTATTCGCTAGAACCGGTTGTTAACATTCTAAGCAGTTCAGAGAACCAGTTGTTAGAAGAAATTACTGGCCTAATCCTGTAAGGAAGGAAGGAAACAAACATTCTGGTGTTGCTTACAGAAACTGCCTCTCTGTTAACCCTTATTACATTCTTGGCAGGACTAGACTTCCTGTCTCTGGAACTTCTCTGGAGTTTTTTTTCCTCCTTTGTTGGTACTTTGCTTGTGTGGAGTGACCATTCAAAGTTACAATGGCACTGAAAAAAGTGACTTATGACCTTTTTACACACTTACGACTGTTGCAGTATCCCCACAGTCATGAGAGGCCATGTGAGGAGATGCGTGCCTTGATGTGAGTGATGTTGAGTTGGCCATGCCCAGCCAGTCACATGACCACCAAGCTATGTCCACCCAGTCACATGACCACCAAGCCACACCCACCAACTAAGCCACAGCCACAGAACCGGTTGTTAAAAAATTTGAATCCCACCCGATTAAAGGGTGGGTGGTATTTAAATCCGCCCTGGACGAAAGCAGCGAGGAAAGCTATTTCCAGCACAAATAGAAAGAGGTAGCTATTGATTATTGAATAAAGGACAAGAATTTTCTACAATTACTTTAACTGGACTGCATTAATTGAGCTTATTGAACCAAGGTGACTAAGGAAAGAAATTGGATTGTTTTATTTTTGAATTGTTACTTTCCCCTGATTTTTAAAACTTTTTTTTAACTTTTAAAAGACTCATAGACAATTTTAACACATAAAGTTAAAGGGAAAGCAATGCAACAGTGCTACCTACAATTGAAAATAAAGGTGAAAAAGAGGATGGAATATTGAATGTCTAGACCAGTGGTTCCCAAAGTGGGTGGTACCACCCCCTGGGGGTCAGTGGGATGCCTTGGGGGGGTGCTAAGAGGCAAGGGGGATGGCAGGGGGTGCTAAGATGTGGCAGGGGGGTGCTGGAGGTGGGCCCCTCGCAGGGCTCAATTCAGGGGTGGGATTCTACCAGTTCATTACTGTTCCTGGTAGTTTGGAGAACTGGTAAAATGAGCCCCAGGCTGGCCCTGCTCCTCTCCGCCCGCTCCTCCGTTCCCTGCCCAGTCAATCCTTATTGCGCATGCACGACATCGCACACATGTGCAACAATCGCTGATGGCCACAGCGGTGCATTGGAGAAGTGGAACAAGCAAAGCCAGAGGTCAGAAATTTTTGCTCCAAAAAGCATCCAGACGTCGTGTGTTTCTTTCAGTGCAGATGGTGGCTGGAAGTTTTTTGCAGGCACAGGGGATCAGCGCAGTGCTGCACGCAGGATTTACCCTTCCCATCCCGGAAGCGCTGCCTGCACTGAGCCATGACAGGTCCCCATCTGGACCAGGTCAAGCTGGATGTGAGGAAGGTCTCCTGGTGGCTGACAGGATGGACCTGCAGCAGGGTGGTTGTCCCGGCCTGGTCCACCACTGCCTCTGAAAGGGAAGCTCAATGCATGACGCCCAGAGCCACAGAACGAGAGAGACGGAAAGACGGGCTTCTTCTCCGGCATCACCCAGAGCCCTCTGGTGGTAGCTGGAGATGAAGTCTCCTCCACAGGTAGGCAAAGGGGGTTCTCTCAGGGGCAGCAGTGGGATCCAAGGAAGGCAAGACAAATGTGCGCCCCCTTGTTACGCCAAGATTTCCAGCAAAAAGGCGGGCAGGTTTTGAAAAGCAAAGGAAAACCTCTGGCTTTCATGCTAAATCATGGTTAGCTGAAGCACAGCATAAGTTAATCTAATTATCTGGGTTAACGTTAACCTATTAACCATCCTGATGGTTTAGGTTTGCATCATAAAATTACACCAAATTGTAAGTCATTAACCACGCCTTCAGCATCTCCAGTTTATACCGGGCTAGATTTCAAGATGTATGGTATAGAGCAGCATTGAGAGCTGGGCAGCATTCATAGTTCATAAATTTTTTTTTTTAAAAGACCCTTTAAATATACAATTAAAATAAACAAACACATACACAACATAGAAAAAATAGAGAAAACAAAAAAAATGAATAAAAAGCAATTCCATTATCAATAGTTTGTGGTTCCTTATTTGTTATCATTATTGGTGTCGTATTTACAATTAAGTCTTAATGCGAGTATATAGTTACTACCTCCTTTATGGTTTAATAATATAAATATTATTATATCATTATATTGTCTATCTTTGTTCTATCCAATCATACCAACATTCCCACCTTTTGTAATATTCTGATGATTCTTTATCCTTAAGCGCTAGGGTCAATTTATCAATTTCTGCACAGTTTACTATTTTCTGAATAGTCATTTCCTCTGTTGGGATGTCAGCTTGTTTCCAACACTGTGCAAAGGCTAGTCTAGCTGCAGTCAGTTTGTGTAATATTATATATTTGGCTTTTGGGGGGAGTTGTCTATTGAATATCCCTAATAGGAAGAATTCTGGTTTTAATTCAATCTGCTCCGCCATTATTTCCTCCAACCATTTTTTTATTCTCTGCCTGTATTTTTGGGCTTCTGTGCAGGACCACCACATATGAAAGAATGTTCCGTGTTTCTTTTTACATTTCTAGCAATTCAGATTCATGTTAGGAGACATCTTCGCTAATCTTGAAGGACAGAGATGCCATCTATAAAACATTTTATAGGCATTTTCTTTATATGTTGCCAATTTTGTGATTTTATTATTCCTGATCCAGACCTTTTCCCATTCTATTAAGGTGATGCTACATCCTATATTTCTGCTCCAAGCTATCATATTGTCTTTGACTACTTCCTCCTCTAGTTCTAACTCTAATAGATAGTTGTAAAATTTGGTTATATTTTTTTTGTCTGAACCTAGTAAGATTTTATCCAATTGTTGTAGCTTACTGTAAATTCCAAAAACTTTCTTATCCTGTCTATATCTATTTTGTATTTGGAGGTAAGCCCTGGTCAATTTTTTTTAAGAACAAGTTTTATTGATTTTTGAAGACAAACAAAACATAACACATAAAAGTATAAAACCTCCTTTCTAAGAATTCCTTATAAATTTTAACAAGGCAAATAAAGCATTATTTTTTGAAACATAGTTCCACATTATCACATTTCCATTTACACATATATATCTTTTCCAAATTTCTCATTATTTCTCCCTTCACTTTTGTTCAATTATATTTCTTTCTATCAAAGTTTTAGTAATTCTCAATCAGTCATAAGCACACAAAATACATAACATAAAACAAGACATTAAAAAAACCTCCTTAGTTGTCATTTATATTTGTCTTTTCCAAATTTCTCTCCCTTTAGTTTCATTCCTCCAAGGTTTTATTAATTCGCAATCAAACATAACTAATCAAAACACAAAACATAAAACATAAAACTTCTTTTGAAAAGTGGCTTAGCCCTGGGTTACATCTTTTTTAACAGACCTAAATCAAATTCATGCTCACCTTATATACCATTCATATCTTATTAACCATTTTATATTTTCTATATAACTTCTCCCATCTTTTCACTCTCTTAATTATGTTTTATTTATTTCATCTTATTTCAAAATCATTATGCTTATATCTTTTGTCCATTCTTTTCCAATCATCTATTTATCTCTTCTCTTTAACAAAAAATTTCCCCTGTAATCACTTTTAAAGTATGACGCCTTCCCCTAAAGTAAAACTTAAAATAATACATAATTTCCATCCTGATTCTGCATAGTACATTCTACATATTAGATCTTAAAATAAAAGAATAATAAACTTATAGTATAGTTAAATATATAATTTCCATTCTAATTCTAATTCTGATTAGTACATTATTTTAGAATAAGAAAATAAAATACTAAGTTTATAATAACATTAAGACAATAACGAATTAAACTATAACTAAACATTAATCATTTTACACATTCTCATTAATATTTTATTAAATATTGAAATCTATCATTATTAAACATTAATATTTTATTAAATATTCCAATAAACTATTTCAAATGCAAATACTACAATACTATCTTATGTACTCTTGCAGAATCTTTCTTTAATTATGCACTATCCATTATCCTTTATCTCTAAAAAAAATTTGCTTTTTAAGATCTTGTTCTAGCCCGTGGCTTTTTTTTCCTTTTTCCCTCCCTTTCTTCTCCAGTCTGGTCTTTTTGCTGCCCCTCTCCTAGCCTCCCCCTTTTTAACTTCCCCTCTCTGTTGTAATTCTCTTTTCAATTGCTTTCTAACATTGTACCTTCTTTTCACCCTATTTTTCTTTTTCTTGGTTGTTTTATTAAATCTTAAATTCTCATTTTTCCTTCCTCTCTTCCCATTCTCTTTCTTAATTGAACTTTTTAGTCCATTAAAGATGGCTTTTTCCTTTTCTTCTTCTTCTTCTCCTTCTCCTTCCTCAAGTATTTGCTGGTACGTAGAAACCGCCATTTCTAAAAAGTGGAAGGCAGCTCCCAAGGAATCCTTGCCATTTTGCTGTCTTTCTTTTAATTTTTCATATTCCATTTTTAGTTCATCCACAGATGGTGCCATTGTAAATTTTTAAAAACAACCCAGATGTTTTCAATCTTAAAGTAATTTCCAAATGTCAAAGTTATCAAACAATCCAAACAAACAAAAATTATTTCCTCTTCTTCTCTTTACAATTTTTCCTCCAGGGGCAAAATCCCAAATGTATTTTAAAAGCCATATTACAGTTAATTGATGGTCTTATAATCTTCAAGGCGTCTCCTCCAACAAAGTTTTAAAGATTTTTTTTTTTTAGTCCTCTCCTTCCCACTTGTAACAAAGAGCTAATTTTTAGCTTTAAAAAGCAGGTTTTTCTGTGCTCCTTTGCTTTCTCCGTAAGGAAGGGGAGTGAACTTTCCTTCAGCACTTTCGCCGTTGTAACAAATTCTTTTGGAAACAAATGTATCAATCCAAAAGTCAGGTTTCCAGGGTGTTTGGAAAGTAACTTAATGTCCCGATTCAGCCAAGTAAATTTCTCCTTCTGGCTCTTCCTCCTGCACAATCTTATCCGGTTGAAGATTTCTTTGTGGCTGCCATTACTGACAGCTGCTCCACCGCCTCAGGAAAAAGGGGTCTAGCCGGCTGGGGAAAGGGGGTGCGATATCCCCAGACCCCTGCCCGGATCTCCTCTGTCTTCCGCTGCCCCTTCGGGGCAGCGACAACCCCCAAATCCAGTTGGATCGGGGGTACCTCAGCGGCGAGCGCAGCAGGGACCCGCAGAGTAGCGGATTCCTGCCGCCGCCGAAGCCTTACAACCAGAAGTAGGTTCAGACCTGGTCAATTTGTAGCCCTTGTTCTTGGAGATCTTGCCATGATTTTAAAGTTCCTTGTGCATCCAGTAGGTCTTTGTATTTTATTATCTTGTTAAGATCCAAATTGTTGGGTGTATCATCGCCTCCATTGTTGAGATCTAAATCAGGATCTTTAGATAGTGTTTTTTCTTTATTTTATTCCAATTAGCCAATAAAGAGTCTCTAATTATATGTCTGTGGAAGTAATTCTGTTTGGTTTTCCCCATGTCCCATAAGAAGGCATGCCACCCCCTCTCTAAATCATGGCCTTCTAGAAATAATATTCTTTTATTTGATAAATTTACCCATTCTTTCAGCCATAGTAAGGAAGCTGCACTGTGGTATAGTTCCCAATTTGGGAGTGCCATACCCCCCCCCCTGCTCTTCATATCTTGCATTGCTTTTAAATTTATCCTCTGTTTTTTTCCCTTGCCAAATAAATTTTGCAATTATCCTATTGAGTTCCACAAAGAAGTTTTTATGTATTTTTATTGGCATTGTCTGGAACAAATAAACAAATTTAGGGAGAATGGTCATTTTAATAGTGCCAATCCTCCCTAATAGGGAGAGTTGCAATTTAACCCATAACTCTAGGTCTTTTTTAACCTGTTGTAGTAGTTTGTTATAGTTATTTTCCATTAGTGTTTTACAATGAGCCGTCAGTCTTATTCCTAAGTATTTTTTTAGCACCTGTAATCCCATTGCCTTTTCCAATTCTAATTTTTGTTTTTCTGTTAAGTTTTTGGTTATTAATTTCATTTTTTCCCTGTTAATTTTAAGTCCTGCGACTTTCCCAAATTGATCTCTTTCAACAGTTCTTGACCTACTTCAATTGGGTCCTCTATGAAAAAGACCATATCATCCGTGAATAACTGCAATTTATTCTTTCTTAATTTTTAACCCCTTTATTCCTGGGTTCTGTCTAATTCATGTAAGCAGTTTCCAAAGATAGTATGAAGAGCAGGGGAGATAGTGGACATCCTTGCCTAACACCTTTCTCTATTTTTATTGAGCATGTATATTCTCCATTAATTATAATATTCGCCTTTTGTGAGGTGTAAATTGTGGCTACAATGTTTTCAAATTTAATGCCTAGATTCATATTGTAGATTTGTTGGATTAGGAATTGCCAATTTAAATTGTCAAAGGCCTTCTGCGCATCCAAGAATACAAGGGCTATTTGTTTTTCTGGATGGGCTTCGTAGTATTCCAAAACATTTAACACTATTCTTAAATTGTTCCTAGTTTATCTAGTGGGGAGAAATCCATTTTGGTCTTTATGTATATATTCATTCAAGATTCTTTTTAGTCTATTTGTTATAATTGTAGCAAATATTTTATAATCAGTATTTAAAAAAGAAATTGGTCTATAGTTTTGTATGAGTCGAGGATCTGAATCTTCCTTTGGAATCAGCGAAATCAATCTCTCTCTCCATGAATCCGATATTTTAGCTGCAAGTAAAACCTCATTATATAGTTCCACCATGAGGGGTACTATTTGTTCTCCTATTGCCTTGTAGAGTTCCCCTGGGATCCCATCAGGTCCCGAAGTTTTGTTGTTTTTTTGATTTTCTATTACTGTTTTCAGTTCAGACCACGTAATAACTTTAATTAGCATTTCTTTCATCTCATCCCCATTTACTTTATCTTTTGTTACACCCAAATAATTTCTTATCATATCCTCCTTTACCTCCTCCTTTTTATAAAGGTCTTCAAAATATTTATATGCAATTTCTTTTTTCTGTTCTATTCCCTGTTGGGCATCCCCATTTCCATCTGTTAATTGATAAATTAATCTTTTCTGTTTTTCTTTTTTGAGTTTGTAGGACAGCCATCTTCCTGATTTATTAGCTTGTTCAAAGAATATCTGTCTAGCTATATTCAACTTTGTAATCATTCCTTCCTGTTCAATTAAGTTCAATTTGTGTTTAGTTACTATCATTTGGTTTTGCAATCTACAATCCTTTGGAATACTTTGTAACTGGGTTTCTAGTTTTAATTCTTTATTTTAATTTATTTTGTTGGGCATAGTTTTCTTTTCTTTTTTTAAAAAAAGTTTTATTAGTTTTTAAAGACAAACAAAAACAAACAAAACATAAAAACATCCAACTTTCTTTCATAAATGTACAAGCAGTGTGTCGGTTGGTTTACAAATGCATCCATTTCATAGTCTCAATTACAGTTACATTGCATAATAACTCATATTATCAATCAAGAATTGAATACCCTAGTATCACTATTAAACAATCATTGACTATAATTTTGTTCACTCATACTTTGCGAGATAACTATATTTTACTTAGTTTATTTTATAACAATTCATATAATCCTCCCAAATCTATCCTAAAAACATTTTATAGATATGATAACAAAAAAAGAAATACATCTTTATATATTCATTATTTTCTAAAATTCTAGATATTCTATTATTGTATTTTATTATTTAACCATTGGTAGAAAAGGTCCCAAATTTTATAAAATTGTTTATCCTCTTGTTCTCTAATTTCAAATGTCAATCTACTCATTTCAGCACATTCCAATATTTTCTTAATAATTTCCTCCTGTAATGGTATTTTCTCATTTTTCCAATTTTTAGCAAATACAATCCTAGCCGCTGTTAACACATTTACAATCAAATATTTTAAATCTTTACTGTATGTATCAGGTAAAATTCCCAATAAAAATATCTCTGGTTTCAAGTCTACATGTTTCTTTGTCATTTTTTCCAACCACATGCAGATTTTAGTCCAGTATTTTCTAGTGTCCTCACAGGTCCACCACATATGGTAATATGAGCCAGGTATCTGATGACATTTCCAACATTTTCGGATTTATTCTTGAACATTCTTGCCGGGGGAAAATGCCACCTGTAAAACAACTTATACAAATTTTCTTTATATGCTGTTGACATTGTCATTTTATAATTTTGAGACCACAGTTTTTGCCATTTCTCTAAATCAATCCCATATCCAAAATTCTTCCCCCAAGCAATAATAGTTTCTTTAATTAGTTCTTCCTCCAGTTTAGTTTCCAATAAATAACCATACAATTTTTAAATCACCTTTTCATCAGTACCTGTCAAAATCTTATCTAAGTCAGTCAATTTGTCATAAAATCCTTCTGTTTTGAGATCTTCATCATACCTTGAATGTATTTGCGCATATGAAAACCAATTCATCTTTATACCTTGTTCCTCTAATTTTTGCATCGATTTAAGTTCACCCTTTTCATCCAATATTTCCCCATATCTAACTGTTTGTTCCTTCTTATATATTATGGGATAGGAAAATGCTTCAATAGTCGATAACCAGACTGGAATTTTCAAATAGCATTGTCTTTTAATCTTCTCCCAATTTAACCACAGAGACTCCCATATATGATGTCTTCTAAAATAGCCCTGTGTTTTAGTTCCCTTATACCATAGAAAAGCATGCCACCCCAACAACAAATCATGACCTTCTAATGTCAACAATCTAGTATTTCTTAATGTTATCCATTCCTTAGTCCACATCAAGCTTGGTAGTACAACTCCCAATTAGGCAAACCAAATCCTCCTCTAATTCTAGCATCTTGCAAGAGTTTTAACTTTATTCTCGCTTTCTTACCTTGCCATATATATTTCAACACAATTTTATTTAAATCTTCAAAATAGTCCTTTCCAAGCCTAATTGGTATTGTTTGAAACAGGTATAAAATTCTGGGTAAGATATTCATCTTGATTGTTGAGATTCTCCCTATTAATGACAATTGTAGATTTTCCCATTTCATCAAATCTAACACTATCTGTTGTTTAAGTTTAATATAATTGTTCTCTTTTAATGTACTACATCTTGCTGTCAAATGTATCCCCAAATACTTAACCTTGTTCATGACTTGAATTTTCAATAGGTCTGCCAGTTCTTCTTCTTGTCTTAGTAGCATATTCTTTGTCAAGATCTTTGTTTTATCTTTCTTTATTTTCAAACCAGTCACCTTACCATATGCCTCTATCTTTTCCAATAATTTTGGTGCTGTTTCTAAAGGGTCTTCTAAAATGAAAGCCAAATCGTCCGCAAAGGCTTGCAATTTAAATTCTTCATTTTTAATTTTCATTCCTTTTATACTCTTATCGTCCCTAATATTTCTATTCAACACTTCCAAAGTTAATACAAATAGCAAAGGTGATAGTGGGCATCCTTGTCTTGTACCTTTTCTTATATTGATGGAATCTGTCAATTCTCCCTCTATCATTACCTTTGCCATTTGCTTATGGTATATGGCTTCTATTGCTTGAATGAATTTTCTGGCGAAACCCATCTGTTCCAATAATAATAGCATAAATCTCCAATTCACATTATCAAATGCCTTTTGTGCATCTAAAAATGTCAAAGCCATTTGCTTTTTGGGGTGTGCCTCATAATATTCCAAAGTATCCAAAATTACTCTCATATTATCTTTGATTTGTCTCTTTGGCAGAAATCCATTTTGATCAGGATGAATAAAATTATTTAAGTATTTTTTAAGTCTTTCTGCCAAAATTGAAGCAAAAATTTTATAGTCTGCATTTAGTAAAGAAATAGTTCTATAATTCTTAATTTGCAGTGGATCAGCCTCTTCTTTTGGAATAAGTGTGATATAGGCTTCTTACCATGTTTTAGGTATCTTCTTCTTTGACATAACTTCGTTCATGACTTCTAGCAATGGAAGGCTCAGAGATTCTTGTAATGTTTTATAAAATTCTGCCGGAAGCCCATCTGGATCTGGTGCTTTCCATTATTTTGCTTCTTAAGTGCTTCAGTTAATTCCATCATTGTTATATTGCTTTCTAACATTTTTTCAGTTTCTTTAGGTATCTTAGGTAGATTAGCATTCTGTAAGTACTGTTTCACTCTTTCCTCATCAATATTCTCTTGGTTATATAGTTGCCATAGAAGTCTCGAATAATTTCCTTTTTCTCCTTATTGCCGTAGCAAACTTGACCTTGATTGTCTATTAACTGTGGTATTTTCCTTGATTCTTTCTCTTTTCTCAATTTGTATGCTAACCATCTACTTGGTTTGTTTGCATCTTCAAAGTAGTTCTGTTTAGCATTTCTAATTTTCTGTGCTAATTCTTCTTTCTCTATTTGACCCATTTTGTGTTTAATTATGTCCAATTTTAGTTTAATGTCTTTTTTCTGTGGCATTTTCTGTAGTTCTTTTTCAAGTCTTTTATGCTCGTCTTCTTAAACTTTAGTGGCTTGCCTTTTCCTGATGTTCCTTTTCCTTGTATAGTCTATTATCAGGCCTCTGGCATATGCCTTCATTGTGTCCCAAACATTCTGAATTGAAGTATCTTCTTTTTTATTTTCTCTAAAGAAAAAGGCCAATTCTTTCGCCATCCGCTGTGTGAAATCTTTTTCCTTTAAAATAGCATTATTTAATGTCCATCTCGATCTTCTTTTTTGTCCTTTCCATTTAATTGTCACTGGATTGTGATTGGCCCAAGTACTTGTTTCAATATTTGTTTCTTGAATATTAGATATTAGTTCTGTTGAAATCCAAATCATATCTATTCTGGACCATGATAAATGTCTATTTGAGTAAAAAGTATATTGTTTGGTTTTAGCATTTCTTTCTCTCCATATATCTTTTAAGTTTATTTCATCTGTCATTTTAAAAAAGGATTTAGGGAGAGTCTTTCTATTTTGTTTTGTTATTGTTGCTGTATAATCCAATTTGGTGTCTACAATTCCATTGAAATCTCCCATAATAACTATATTAACATAGTCCAGTTCAATTATTTTCATATGTAATTTTTTATAGAATTTTTCTTGTTTATCATTCGGAGCACAAATTGCAATCAGGAGTGTTTACATATTATTATCCATTATTTCCACCATTAATACTCTTCCATCTTCATCAGTATGAATCAATTTTGCTGAGATGGTCTCTAATATATAAAACCACTTCTCTTTTCTTGCATTGAGTCAAAGAAGTAAATATTTTCCCTAATTTTGGCTGGATCAACAATTGTTCATATTGTTTTTTAATATGTACTTCTTGTAGACAAATTATATCAAATTTTAATTTCTCTAATTTATGAAAAATTTTCCTTTTTTAACAGCCGAATTAAGTCCATTTATATTCATTGTAATCAGTTTTTTCTCTTCCATGATTATACTTTGTAGTTAGGTTTGGTAGCTCTCGTAGATCTTGGTTCACGTTGTTCTTTAGTTTCCACCTGTCCACCTACTGCGGCTTCTTCTTTTTCAGTCTCCATTTGGTCCTCCTGAAATTCAATCAATGAGACCTCTTTTTCTGCCTCTTCCTCTCTTTCCAAAAAATTCTGCGTAGAATAATTCTGCTTTTTCAATTGAATCAATCTATGTCTCTGTTCTTGCCATGTAAACATTAATCCTTCTGGAATTAGCCATCTGTAGTTCACCTCTTTTTTCAGTAACATTTTAGTTAAAAATTGGTATTCTCTTCTTATCTCTCTCACTTTTCTGGGTATTTGTTTTAAAACCACAATCTCCTTGCCCTTATATTTCAGCATTTTCTCTCTTGCCATTTGCAATATTTGTGTTTTAATGGTTTTTTTTTGTAAATCTGATATGAACTTCTCTTGGTAGGTTATTTCTCATTGCATATCTTGTAAAAACTCGATATACTTCATCTACTCCATCCATCATCTTCTCTTCTGTTATTTCCAAAGCTTCAGCCAATATTTCTATCATTATCTCAGCTAGATTTTGTCCTTTTTCTTCCTCTATGTTTTGAAATCTGAGATAAAATTCTGATCTGTCCATCTCCCACTTCAGCATCCCACTTTTATCTTGTTCAACCACTGTTAATCTGGTATCAATGTCTCCAATCTTTTTGTCTCTTTGTTTATCTTCTTCAATTTTTTGGAATCTCTCTTCATTTGTTGAATATTCTCCACTTTTTCATCAGTTTTCTCTGTTCTTTGTTCAATGTTCTCTATTCTCTTTTCAATAGTGTCTGATTTTGTTTTAAGTTCTTGGATTCCTTGCATAATCATCTGTAAGGTCACTTTTTCTTGTTCTTTTTCTTGCTTCAACAATGTGTGGATTGAACGTTGTCCTCCAGGTGGGGAGGTGGAAGTAGAAGTTGAGGAGCCAGAAGCTATAAATTTCCTGCTCATTTTAAACAATTGAAGATCTTCAGGTTCTTCTGAACCTTAATCCAATTATGAAGTAGCCAATTATAATCCAAGATAAAAAATAAAAATGGTAGAGAAAAAATTTCTTCAGGTTCTTCTGAACCTTAATCCAACTCTGAAGTAGCCAATTATAATCCAAGATGAAGAATAAAAATGGTAGAAGGAAAAAAGCCCAGTAATAATTTTTTTAAAAAGGAGAGAAAATTTCTTCAGGTTCTTCTAAGCTTTAATCCAATCAATAATTAAGTGAAAAGGAAGGGAAGGAACTTTTTTTTAAAAAAAAAGAACAAAAAAAGAAAAGGAGAAAAAAAGAAATTCTTCAGGTTCTTCACCACCTTAATCCAATTAAAAGGTCCCAAAAATAGAAAAATAAAAACATAAAAATGAACCAAAAGTATGAATGGAAAAAGCAAGAAATCCCAGAGAAGGGGAAAATATATATATATATATATTTTGAGGCTTTCCCTTTAAAATAAAAAGCAAAAATGGAAATATTACAAAAATAAAGGCTTTTTTAAAAAAAAGAATACAGTAAAGCTGGTAAGGAGGGGTAGCACAACTTAAAACAAATAAAAAGAACACAATGCACTTTATTTAATCATCCAAGGCTCTTATTATAACTCTCTTCTCCACAGACTTCAAAACCAAGCTTCAATTATTGATAGAAATCCAGAAGAACACCTGCAATAACACTCTCCCGTCTTCTTCCCTCTATCTTATCACGTTGCAATGTCCTTGAAAGAGAGTCTCTGATCTTTCTTTCTCAGCTTTCTCAGCTTTGTCTAAGATATTTTCAAGCCTCTAGTTGACAGTATTACAAAGTTTCTTTACTCTCACTTTCCCCCTCCTTTCCCAGGCAAAACATAATAAAAGTTAAAAAAAAGAAAAAGTATATATATAAAAAAGAAAAGTAACTAAAGGGAGCCTCTAACCTAAAAAGTTGCAAAGTCAAAAAAGAGAAGAAAAAATAGATGTAAATAAGAAAGAAGCCAGTCCAGTTAGCAAATGTTAAATCGTGATAGAAGTCCAGTAATAAGAAAATAAAAATAAAAAGCCAAGCCTTACTTTGACGTTTCCGTTTAAAAACCACCGCTTATTCCGTTCTGTCAAAACTTTTACAGATTTTTCCTTTTCCTTAGGGTGTCCCTTTAAGTCTTAGAGTAATGATAAAAAAAAAAAGTTCTCACCAAACCGACACACTTTCTCTTTCCAGTCTCTTCCGATCGGAGCTGTCCCAACTTCAGCAGCTTTGATAGCTGCCTCTCTGCTGCCGGCAAGAAGGGCTTCTCCTGGATCAACCAGGGACTTTGCGGTGTCCCTGGGATCAGCAGGATGCGCTCTTCACTTTCACCATCTCTTCGGGATGGTTTAGGTCCATTAGGACCATCCAGAGGCAAAGATATCGGCTGCAAGCTCAGACCTCCGAGATTGCATGCAGTATTGTCGTGACGTCAGCTCCGTCCCCTCAGGCATAGTTTTCTTTATTCCGCCTGGCAATATATGATATCGTTGTGCCCCTTATTACTGCCTTCATTGTATCCCAAATATTCTGCTTCGTAGTTGCCTCATTATTATTTTCTTTTAAAAAGTAATCTAATTCCTCCTTAAGTCTATTCATAAACTCTTTTTCCTTAATTAGCTGTGTATTTAGCATCCACCTTTTCCTTGGCTTTTTCCTACCTTTCACACCATCTGAATCGGATTATGATCTGCCCATTCGTTAGGTAAAATTTCAACCTCTTTTAACTCATTTGCTATTTCACCATTCATCCACACATCATCAATTCGTGTCCATGATTTGTGTGGATTGGAGTAAAATGTAAATTGCTTTTTCTCCAGGTTTAATTTTCTCCAATATCTATCAAATTTAATTCAGTCATTATTTCCTCGCATGTTTTCAGTAACTCTTTTTCCTCTTCTTCCCCCCACTACTGTGGTTTTTTTGATCGTCCACAATGGCATTGAAGTCCCCTAAGATACAGATATTCCTTTTTTCCAATCCCACTATTTTTTAATTTAATTGTTTAAAAAATTCTTTTTGGTTTTCATTAGGGGCATAAATTACTAATAGAATTGGGGTTGAGTTAATCCACATTTGTAAAACCGGAATTCTTCCATTGGAATCTGTCCAAATTAGGTCTGCTTTCATATCCTCTTTCACGTATACTGCTATCCCTTTCTTTTTCCCAACATCTGCTGGTGACGTATATAATTTCCCTAGCTTGGGGCATTCTAAATATTTTTCATCTAACTTCCTTATATGGGTTTCTTGTAAACATATTATATCTGCATTTTGTTTAATTAGTTTAGTTAGTATTCTTTTCCTTTTTACCCTTAGAATTCAGGCCGTTTATGTTAATTGATAATATTTTCTTTTCCTCATCCATTATCTAGTTGATTCTTGCTCTTTGTCTTGTAGTTACTCATCTTTTTCTTTGTGGCTGGTAACATGTCCTCGGTTTTTCTCTCTCGTTGTTGTTGTGTATTTTTCGAATTCCTGGAACTCCTATCTCTATTCTTTTGGTAATCTTGGTCATCTTGAGAATTTGATTCTAGTTCATCTTTACTACTCAGTTCTTCTGGGCCTACCAGTCATTCATAGAATTCATGGGCTTTTTCCACAGAGTCTACTCTAATTTTCCTTTCTTCCCATGAGATCAGCATCCCTTCTGGGATTAGCCATCTAAATACAATGCCTTTTTGATGTAATTGGGCTGCCAAAAATTTATAGTCTGGCCTTTGCTCTCTAACTCTCTTGGGATTTGTTTAAGCACCGAGACTTCTTTATCTTTATATGTAATTGTTTCTTCTCTGGATATTTTGTATATAACATCCCGGACCTTTCTTCTAGCAAATCTTACATGAACTTCTTTTGGACATTTATGGCATCTTGCATAATTTGTACTCACTCTATAAACTTCGTCCAACTCTTTCAGCATATCATCTTTGTCTTTTTCCAACACTTCTACTAATATTCCTGCTATCACTTGTTCCAAATCCTCTTCTTTTGATTCCACCGTATTCTGGAATCTCAAATATGCTGCGGCCTTATCAATCTCCAAATAGACCAGAGAGTCATCCATTTCTTTGCTCATGTTCCTTAGATGTTCATCAACCATTTCCAATTTCTTTTCAGTTTGTTCCATCCTTTTCTCTACCTCCTTTATTGTTGATTCATTTCTCTCTAATGCTTGTTGGATTGTTCCAATTTTTTCATCCAACTTAGAAATATCTAGTTTCATTTCTGCCTTTAATTTCCCCATCTCTTCTTTTAGTTGATTTGTATCAACTCTTGTCTCAGTATGATTTTTCGTCATTATTTCTTGGAGCTTCAGCGTAGATTCTTGTAAGGTAAGGGATGTCAACTGGATATTAGCATTTGTGATCGAGGGTTGTTTCTCTCCAGGCAGTGTTTCCTCAATTGTCTTTTGTGCCATCATTGAGGGTGATGCCACTGCAATTGTTAGTGTTGGAATAGTCTTCTTCCCAGTTTTAAGCATTGCATTAGTTGTAGAGGTCATTTCTTGGAGGATTTGTTTCTGTTTTTGTATTAGATTAAATACGTTATCCCAAATTAGCATTTGCTATTCAAAAATATCAGATAGGAATAGCCACTACTCTAGTTGGTTGATTCCTGATTTCCTTAGTATATTACTGAACTAATCACTCTTATAAATATAAATATTATCCAAAACAATTTCAAAATTAAATTCCAAATCAAGTATCTAAATTTATAAATTTTAGTACTTATATCAAAATTCTAATACTTAAGTTCTAAGTACTACTAATCCGTATATCTATAAACGCTATGGAACTCTTAATCTAAATATCAATATTATAAAATAGTGTTTTAAGTGTTTACAAGTCTAAGTAGAAATAAGTTGACCTTACTATACAACAGTTAATTATTTGAAATATAGGTATCACAATTAATTATTTAGTCTAAGATAATCAATACATATAATCAAATATCAATACTTAGTTTCCCCTATATATTAAAGCAAGATATAAACCTTAATATTACTAATATAACAGCTAAATCAGATATAGATAACATTTACCACAATCAAATACCTGGGGAAAGAAACAGAAAGTTGATGTCAGAAAAATAGTTAGTCCAAACAGCAGAGGCTACTGGGCATGAAATATCTTAATGTAACTGTACAGCTCTTCATCTTTAAAGTTAGAAAGTTCCTTCTCCAAACACACCGGAAGCGCAGCCTTGCTGAGTAATGTCTCTGATTTCATAGTCTCACCGCATCCTCTGCTATAGCTGTTCCTCCTTTCGTTCAAACCTCTTTCAGTCCAATCTTCCAAATTTCATATGGTCTCTTCAATTAACAGATTTCCTCCACTTATTACACCTCCAAGTCAATAGTCCAAAAAGATTCCAGTAAATTGTTAATTATCGTCTATAGATATACAGTAACTTTGTTTACTTCCTCACTTCCTCACTTCCCCCAGTCTCAGGCTTGTTAATCCAATCTTTCCGAATGTCAGCACGCCAAATCGTTCACACTTTCCAAAAGCTAAACTCATTCCTCTTTTTTTCCATTATTGTCAATTACACAAGCCTCTCCAACATTCTTATCTTCTCTGTCCGATTGCTCACGTCCTTACCCTCTTCCGTCTCACAAGCACTTTCGCTTTCACTGCCACTCGCATCGCCTTTTTAGCCGCTACCTTTGGGCTTTGCTCTGACTGATGTTGTTGTCATTTACTAGACTTCTCCAATGCTCTATGCTCTATCAAATTTGCAGATTCCTTCACTTGCACTGTTCTTCGTTCACCACAGTCTGTCACTCACTCACTTCCTCTTGTAGGTAATGATCTGGACTTCAGGACCGCCATTACTGGATGGCGGTCTCTTGTTTGTTGGTCTCTACAGGGTTTCTTTGTGTTGCAATGGGAGTCACCTTCTCCACACAACTTGAGTCTTCCCACACATTTCTCTACAGGATACGTACACCCCTGAGGGTCGCTCCAACAGCAAGAAAAGGTAGCAAAAAGCCCTGAGTGAGCTTCAGCACCTCTACTCATCCATACCTTGTCACCAGAAGTCCTATAGTCATTAACCACACCTTCAGCATCTCTAGTTTATACCAGGCTAGATTTCAAGATGTATGGTATAGAGCAGCATTGAGAGCTGAGTTCATAAATTATTATCGATCATAGAAAGAAAGGGGTATATAAGGAATATCTTCTAAGGATGGTGACATTTGTACTGTACAGTATAGCATTTTCACATACTCTTTCCATCTTTGTTTGATCTCCTTTGAACTGGTTACTATCTGTCCATTAGCATCCTTTACTACCCAGTTTGTGGCTGTGACCTCCTTCTGAATTCAGAGAACTTTTGGATAACTTGGTTTTCTATGTCTGTTTCTTCAATGTCTTTACAGATATTGTTCTAATACTGCTTGTCTCTGCTAACAACTCTCTGAAATTCTGTGGTCTTTGTCTTTAATTTTGAGTTAGAAACTGGGAAATCATGAATTGCTCAATTGGGGATTAAAGCTGCCTGGGTCACTCTCTCTTAGGCCAACCTACCTAACAAGGTTGTTGTGGGGAAGAAAGGAGAGAGAACACAGCTTTCAGTAATATACAATTAAGGTGTGCTGTAAATATAGGAAATAAATAAAATTGATTTCATTCCACAGTGTCTCTGGTTTTCTATCAATGAGGGTCAGCAATTGAACCAATGTAAATACCCTTTCCCATTTGCTACAGCAAATAATGTCACAGATAGTCCTCAACTTAGGGCCACAATTGTTCCCAGAATTCTGTTGCTAAACAAGATGATTAAGTTAGTCATGCCTAATTTATGCAGTCTAGCCCCACCAAAAAAAAAAAACACATGGCAGCTACAGGCATTCATGACAAGGGTGACGTGAGCTGGCAGGGAGCCCATCAACAATGGCTGAGCCCTGGATTGCCTTCCCCGGCAGTCAGCTGTGGGAGGAAGCTAAAGTCATGGCTGTGGGATGATGAAATGGGGAGATTAAGGGCCAGGGCCTCTGAAAGGGGAAACGGGGTGATGCAGGATTAGCCCAGGCCTTTGACAGATTAGACCATGCCTGCCTGGGCAGAAAATAGGCAGATAGGTTAAGGAAGGGATATAGAGAGAGAAGGAAAGAGAGGGAGGGAAAGAGAGAGAGAGAGAGAGAGAGAGAGAGAAAAGAAAGAGAGGGGGGGAGAGAGAAAGAGATAAGGAATAGACAAGAAAGAAAGAAAGAAAAAGGGAGAGAGAAAGGAAGAGAAAGGAAGAAAAGTGATAGACAAATGTTGCAATATCATGACACATCAGTAGGAAGTCACGTACACAGAAAACCCAATACACATACAATACACATATAGGGCGACACTGTGGAACAGCAACGTGTAAAACGTGAATTGGCTATAGCATAAGGTGTAGCCATATATGGCAATATTCCCTATTCCTGTCTAACTTCCTCATGTGTAACATAACCCCCCCCCCTGCTTGCTGCACAATAAAAGAGAGATGCATAGTACCATCTGGGCTTCCTCTCACCAAAAGAAACCTTTGTGTCGCTGTCATCTTTGCCGCTAAGAGGAGCCCGCCCGGACAGTCTGCCCGGGTGCAGGTCGTCAGCTGACTAACTCATCCCGGTAGCGGGACCCGCAACGCATCAACTGGTGACCCCGATGTGATCGTCTCAGCGATACGTCCCCGACAAAGCGCGATTCTTGTCTAGGAATGCGCTTCCTTCACTCCTGTACTACGCACCTGGAATAGGCTCGCGCATCGTAAGTATGGGCTCCTCACTTTCTCAAGTTCAACTCAAGCATAGGGATGAACTTCTTGCTTTAGTGAAGAAGGCAAATTATTTGCAGAAGGCTAACGGCACAAACGTATATCCTCTGTCAAAAAAGTATTTGGATGATTTTTTGAGTTATGTCCAACAACACTGCCCCGCGTATCCCGCGGAAGGCACTCTTAAATGTTCCTCTTGGGAACGGATGGGGAAATGGATGCATGAACCACCCAGGGCTCCGCCTCAGATTATTTGTTCTTGGTGTGCCATTATGGCCGCCCTTAATATTCTCTTTCCCGATGATTCTATCCAGTCTTCCTCAGACCCACCTTCCGCTGAACTCTGTCCTGTTGCTGCCTCGGCACCTCCACCCTACTCCACCCCACCCCTTGACTCTTCTCCGAACCCCTCTTCTCCGTTGCCTCCTTCCACCGCGTCGACAGATCCTCCTGTCCGTAATGCCTTTCAATCAGCTTTGGCGGAAGGATCTATCTGCAGATGATCTTTCTTGTTTCCCTATGATTCTTCAAACCCCTGCTGACGGGGGTAATCCTGTCCCTCATTATACCCCATTGGAGTGGACTTTGTTAAAGGAATTAAAAACTGCTGCTTCTAAGTATGGCATCGACTCCCCGTATACCCGCCAACTTTTAGGCAACATTTCTACGCATCATCTGGTTCTCGCTTCAGAGTGGAAAGCTATTGCTTCTATGCTTCTCTCTCCCGCTTCGCTTGCCACCTGGCACAATGAATTTCGCCTCGGTATTAACGCTGCTGCTGCAGCCGGACTACCAGCAGGAGTTACTCTTGATCATCTCTTATGCCAAGGTACAGTGCAAAACCCTGCGCAAGAGATCACTATGGGAGCGGGGGGGTACCCGATTATGAAGGAAGCTGCGCTAAACGCCTTCAAGCGGCTCCCTAACACCTCGCAACCTACCCACTCCTTTACTTCTATCCTTCAAGGGCCCTCTGAACCCTATACCTCCTTTATTGATCGTCTCACAGATGCCATTAGCAGGCAGGTGGATAATATTGCCGCTCAGAGCGAACTTCTCATGCGTTTAGCCGTTGCTAATGCTAATGTGGACTGTCAGAAAATTTTCAAGCCCCTTCAAGCCTTGCCAACTCAAAATCTTGCGGATTATATTCACGCGTGCCAGGAAGTAGGCACGGAATCTCACCGCACTGCGGCTTTAGCTTCAGTTCTTTCTTCTACTCTTGCTTTGTCCACCTCTCGCCTGAAGGGAAATTGTTATAATTGCGGGAAGCCTGGCCATTTTCGTTCACAGTGTCGTGCTTCGGGTGGCGGTGGCGCCCCTCGTGGGTGCGGCCAGCCCCCCGGTTCCAAACCAAAAACTGTGTGCCCGCACTGCCGCAACGGTTTCCATTGGGCCAGCCAGTGCCGCACCAATCCCCGCCCGGCTCAGCAACAGCCGGAAAACTAGTTTCGGGGCCAACAGCTAGCCCCACTCCAAAGGCTGTACCTACTTCCTTGCCAGTCCTTCTATCCGAATCCATTGTCTATGAGGATCCTGGATCTGTCGTCACCCTTCCTCTGACCATAACATTTCCTGTCCCTTCACAGCACCCTTTGCTGATCATTCCTAACTCCACCCTGACTATTGAAGGAGTGGTGGCAGCCCCGTTCCTTTATGATGATCAATCTTTAGCGAATCTTTCCCTGGCCTGCATAGGGGACCGCCCCTTCTCAATGGCCAAGGGTTCTATTGTTGCCACTCTTGTCATTCTTCCTCCCCCTTCTGATTTGTTAGCTTTGGATCGCCCAGTGGAAGGAAATAAGCCCATGATGACCGTCCAATTAAATGGTCCTCTCTTTACAGGGTTGATTGATACAGGTGCAGACGTTTCTGTCATCCGTACCTCTGAGTGGCCCCCTACCTGGCCAACCAAAGAATCCCCCTCTGTCCGGGGAGTCGGCGGTGTTCAAACGGCAAAGGTCAGTTCTAAGTGGCTTTCTGCCACTTCTGCTGGCGTCTCCACTACTGCCTACATTCAACCTGTCATCCTTCCTCTTCACGTTAATCTGTGGGGACGGGGCCTTCTCTCTCAATTTCATGCCACGCTAACCATTCCTTAGCCAATGGCAACTCTTACCCCTCTCAAACTTCAACTCAAATCTTCAACTCCAGTCTGGATTGATCAATGGCCACTACCTGTAGAAAAACGATCAGCCTTACAGGGTTTAGTCAAGGAACAACTTACTTTAGGTCACCTCGAACCATCACAAAGTCCTTATAATACTCCTGTCTTTGTCGTAAAAAAAAAAAATCAGGGAAATGGAGGCTTCTTCAGGATCTGAGGGCCATTAATGCCATCCTCCAACCCATGGGGGCATTACAATGCGGCTTGCCTAATCCTAATATTATTCCTCATAATTATGACCTCATTATAATTGATCTGAAGGACTGTTTTTTCTCTATACCTTTGAATAAAAGTGATCGCCTCTTGTTTGCATTTACGGTGCCAGAATATAACAATGCTAAACCTACTGCTAGATATCAGTGGAAGGTTTTACCTCAGGGCATGCTGAATAGCCCAACTATGTGCCAATATTATGTAGACCAGGTTCTCACCCCCTTTCGAGAGAGCCACCCCTCATTTTTAGTATATCATTACATGGATGACATCTTGATAGCAGCTGAAGGGCCAAAAGGCACCGTACAAAAAACTATTCCTGAACTCACACAGCAACTCACTGCTGCAGGACTTCATGTAGCGCCTGAGAAGATACAAGCCCATTATCCCTTCCAATATTTAGGCCATAAACTCTTACGATCTACTGCTTCACCAGATCTTCCTCTTATTAATCTTCCCCCTAGCCCCACACTGGTGCAACTCCAACAGTGTTTAGGTACTATCAATTGGGCCAGACCTTTCCTGTCCATCTCTACTAATGATCTTTCCCCATTATTTTCAGCTCTTACTGGCTGTCAACAGCCAGCCCAGAAAATTCCACTAACCAAAGAACAGAAAGATTGCCTAACCAAAATTAACCAGGCCTTAAGAGAACAGTGGGTTGACCGCATACACCCAGATGTACCCGTTTCTCTAGCCATCCTTCCAACATGTGCTCTTTTTACAGCCATATTATTACAAGTCGTCTCCTCCTGCAAGCGTATTACGATCATTGAATGGTTGCACTTACCGCACACCCCTCGTGCAACAATCACCACAAAACCCATGCAAATGGCCCTATTAATTCAAAAAGGCCGAACACGTTTCAAAGCCCTCATGGGTATAGAACCCAGCACTGTATATGTTCCTCTCAAACTACATACTTAGGAACAGCTCTTTCAAAATTCAGAGGATCTCCAATACGCATTAGCTGATTGGGTCGGATCAGTATCGTGTCATTTGCCAGCTGATCCTCGCATTCAAATTATAAAGACCGTACCCATCACTTTTCCTTCACCCCTCTCCACACAACCTCTCTCTGAAGCTTTGACCATCTTTACTGATGGTTCCAAGACCATTGGTGCCTGTACTTGGCTGGAAGATGGCCAATGGCATTCCTGTCGTACAACTCTTCAGACCTCAGCCCAAAAAGCAGAATTAGCGGCCGTCATCTTAGCCTTGGAAAAATTTTCTCACATCCCAATCAATCTTATCTCTGACAGCTTGTATGTCACTCAAGTAGTATTTCACATATATGGCTCTTATCTTTCCCCCTCCGTGGAGATTTCCCTTTTAAAACTGTTTTCTTGCTTACAGCAGCTCATTACCGCTCGTCAACACCCTTTTTTTATTGGTCACATTCGGAGCCACCAGCATCTTCCGGGATACCTCTCCAAGGGAAATGTCAGAGCCGATACTGCTTGCCAACAGGTTTTTGCTGCTCAAACACAACCTGCCCCCTTAACG
The DNA here is from genome assembly GCF_900518735.1 of Pseudonaja textilis. The sequence continues at coordinate 5,286,138 of NW_020769370.1, forward strand.
GCAGGAGAAAGTCACGCTTATTTTCACCAAAATAAAAAGGCTCTGGTCAAACAATTTGGTATTACCATGGCTGCAGCCTGCTTCTGCGGTCCTGCCTGATCTTTCTTGTTTGTTGGACCCCAAACACATCCTGATAAGGCTGTACATTGTTGGGTGAAAACAGAGATCCCTTCTCTTACCTTAGCCCTCAGCTTACAGCCACAATCCAGTCCAAAGCACAATATTGTTTTATGTCTTTTGCAGTAGTAGCTGTTAGACAAGGATGAAAAGGCAACAGAGTTTGACCACTTTCTTTGCCAAGAAACCAATAATGGAACAATCAGAATCATCAGATATAATAGATCCAACCATCACAGTCACAAGCACCACAAGCACCACTGCCACCACTTGAACTTGGAGAAAATAGCAAGTCAATCTCTGAAACTGAAAGTCTTCCTGATCTTCCTAACTGCTGGACATTGCAGCAATATAGAAACTTTCAAGAGAAGTATGAGGGACTGGAAGTCTCAAAGAAAAAAATTAGGTTGTAAGTCATGCATGAAACATGACTTTACAGTAGAGAAAGGTGTTCATATGTCTAAGGAGTGGAAACATTTCAAGATTGAGGCAGCAAGGACAATTAAAGAAGTTCAGCAAGCTTCTCTTAGGAAAAAATGAAAGAACATTTTACATCTAAAGCTCATGCCATTTGCAGAGATAAACTGAAAAAAAGGGGAGCAGGATGCTATAACAAAAGCAGTAGATATGATGTCTGAAAAATATTTATCTTCTATTTGTACAGTATTTTTGACAGTTTACAGCAGTGGTAGTCAACCTGGTCCCTACTGCCCACTAGTGGGCGTTCCAGCTTTCATGGTGGGCAGTAGGTGTTTTGTCCCCTACTTTATAAATCACCATTACTGTGGAACCGGTAGGCAGTTAGAGAAAACTTTACTACTAACAAAAAGTGGGCAATAGGTATAAAAAGGTTGACTACCCCTGGTTTACAGTCTGGCACAAAGATGTAAACCATTTTCAGAAATAGGACAGGTAGAATTGCAAACAGTAATTGGAGTAGATCTGGGAATAGGATTACATTCACAGTCAACTGCAGTGAAAATAGTTGATTTCATTGTAAAAGAAATTAAAAGTGAAATGTTTACTAGCATTATTGAACAGAATCTGAAAATATGTTTGATTATTGTCGAAGCCTCAACTCTATCATGCAAACCAGTTGTGATAGTTTTTGTAAAAGTTGAGGATTCAGATAACCCACCAACAATTTTTGTTGAGCTTGTTGAATTGGAAAAACAAAATGCAGAGATAGTAAGTTCTTCAGTTTTGGAAAGTTTATAAAATGTTGGGCTTACTACAGATTATCTCCAAAAAAAATTAATAGAATTTTGCTCTGATGGTGCTAGTGTTATGCTTGGGAGAAAATCTGGAGGATATTAAGCAACTGAATCATTTAAAAATATTTATTGACAAGATACACATATTTTCCATAAACCCTATAAGAGCCGAAATGAACTATATGAAATATCCAAATTTGGAATTGAAATTGTAAAGAATGGTAGAATTTTGGGACCAAGATGGGCTGCCTGTAGTTTAAGTTCAACCCTAGCTGTGTGGCATGCTTATCCAGCACTAGATCAGTACTTTCATGCAAATGAAAAATACTCAAGTGTGGCTGACCGTCTTGAAAATATATATATATATTTAAATGATTTGGCATTGATGATCGATATTCTAAATGAAATTTCTCTTCTGACAAATGAACCACAAGGAAGAAATATAGACATCATAAAGGCCGAAAAACTTGTGCTGAGATCAATTAAAGCATTTGAAATGCTCAGACAGGGAAAGGATCCATACGAAAAAAAGGTTGATGGATTAATTACTTCAGAAGCCTTCAAAAATATAAAATTTGTACAAAATCATTGATTTGTTGGACTTCCTTGGGAAAGACTTTTGGAAAGCATCATAACAAATTTGAAAAAAAACCTAATGGATTGTGAACACTTAAAAACAGGTAGCCAATTGCAAGACACAAATAAATTACGATTTCTCCATTTTTTGGAGCAGGATTACTGGAATACTGAAGAAGTCGTAGTCGTAGCCAGAAGCTGAAGAACAATTGCTTGCCTTTAATGACATTTTAATTATGAAATTAATATCAACTATTATAGAGATTTCATAGAAAATGTTTTAAAAGATTCAAAGAACTATGCAATTCCTGACAGTATTAAGATATGGTCAGAACAATTGCTGTAAGTTCAGCAGAAGCGGAAAGGGGTTTCTCAAAAATGAACCTCATATGTTCAGAACACAGAAGTCGCCTGCTTCCAACACAACCAGCCTGATGACTATTAGTGTGATTGGCCTATCTCTAAAAGAATGGAACATCAAAAAATGGTTAAGAGCACACCATACAGCTGATGATCTGAGAGTCAAAATTAAGAAAAGTGCAAGCAAGGAGGGCACCAATGAAAGAACGCTGTGGAAATATCTTAAAGTTAAAGACAAATAACCCTTTTATGTAAGTACTTGTGTACCTCTTTTATTGTTTTGTGTACTTATTTTATTCTTATTTAAGTAGTAAGTGCACAAAATTAAAAATTTCCTTTTTGTATATTTTCTTTCTGCAGGTCATTCATTAGGGCAAAAAAGTCAGTGACATTGAAGATACACAGCATTTTTATCATTCTTATGTAAGTACTTGTGTACTTCTTTTATTGTTTTGTATACTTATTTTATTTTTATTTAAGTAGTAGGTGCATGAAATAATAAACTACATTTTTGTATATCTTCTTTTGGTAGGTCATTCATTAAGATAAAGCAGTCAGTGACGTTGACTTAGCCATGCTCACCCAGTCACATGACCATCAAGCCATGCCCATCCAGTCACATGACTGCCAAGCCACACCCACCCAGTCATATGACCACCAAGCCATGCCCAGTAAACAAGCCACACCCACAGAACTGATAGTAATTTTTTTTGAATCCCACCACTGAACCTAGAACAGCAAAATGCCAATTTCCTCTTCTAGAGACAGGACAGGAAGATTTCCCTTTCCTTCTCTTCCCTCCCCTCCCCTCCCTTCTCCTCTTTCTTCCCCTGCCCTTCTCTCATGAGCAGATGTCCCAGACAAGAAGGTGGTAAGCAGAGAGGAAGTCATCAGAGGAGGGCTCATACAAAAGGTCATGTGCTGATTAGACAGTATATAGTTAGTTTAGGAATTAAGAACTATCCCCTTAAGGGACTGCCTTCTGGGAAATGTAGTCTTAGATCATGTGGGCACATCTGGGTTTCTGTTTGGCCATTGAGTCAGACTTTTGATTGGCTAACTTGCTTGTGTGCTAGGTACTGAGGCCAGTTGGAATCACAGCCATGTAGAGGGCAGCATGCTTACCTCAATGGGGGGGGGGTAGAAATCCACTTTGTTTCACATTATGGAATGGGATCAGATTGTGCCTATCAGATGAATCTCTTCACTGACTGTGAGTTTTTGATATGAGAATACCTGATGACCAATAACCGACTTTGCGTGAAAGCCCTTCTGTAGAGTTTATCTGTTGGTCTTGAGCAAGCAAAGCAAGAGACAGGGCAGTGAAACAAATGATTTATATCCCCTCACTCTCTCTTCATTAATTAAAAAGCCCATTTGGAATCTGCTGCCTTGAAAGAGGAACAAGTGTGTTAATTGCCTCGAAAGTAACTACTTTCCCTCTCCTAGCAAATTCCATCTGGGTTGACTGTCTTTGTAAGTGAAAGAAGAATGATTCTGGCTTCCTCTTAACTAAGTGAAAAGAAGCTGAACGAATCCTTCTCTTAAATCAGAGTGGGACAAAGGATTTGATTCCTTCTCTTAATCACTGAAGCAAGATCAAAAAATGAATCCTCTCTCTCTCCCCCCCCCCTCTGAAAGTAAAACCTGTTTGAATTTATTGCCTAGAAAGTAAAACAAAAAGGAGAGGAGAGGGCCATAAGGGAAAGGAAGTGCCATAAAAATTCCTCTGCCTGCCTTGAGATTTATTGCAGATATCGCCATGGAGACAATCCATCCCCATGGAAACAAGTCACTTATAGACTTACAGCCACTCTGCATGTGCAAAGCAACTCCTTTAAAGAGGGAATCTGAGTTCGGAATGCTGATGAAAAATGGGCAAAGAATTTAGCTAGAAAGAAAGTCACCATACCCAGCCGGTCTGCTTTAACTTTTGTTTGTAAATCTGGGAAAGTACCCCTTCTTTAAAAGTTGCAAGGCAATCACAGTCTAAATTGGGAACCCCAGAGCCAGATTAAAACCTGCAATTATCATAAGAGGGATACCTCAACAACCAGTTTGCTCCAAGCATTAGTTTAAGACACAGAGCCAGCCCTCTGGTGACTAATCTGAAAAGCTACAAGCCTGTGTTCAAGCTACCCATTGCATTGCCTCCTGGTGGCCAGTTTGCAAACTCAAACCTGTATTCAAGCTACCCGTTGCAATGCACCCTAGCAGCCCAAAGAGTGTGTTGCATCAATGTCTTCTAGAGTTGCAATGCGCCCTAGTGGCAAAAGAGTGTACTGCACCAACCTCTTCTAGAGTTTGCAATGCACCCTAGCGGCCCAAATAGTGTACTACACCAACGCCTCCAAAGCTTGCAGAGCATCCCAGTGGGCAAACATGAGCCACACTGACATCTGCAAAAGCTTGCAGTGCACCATGGTGGTCAAAGAATAAGCTTCATCGACGTCTACATAAGTCTGCAGTGCACCCTAGTTGTCAAAGAATGAACTTTACAGAAAATTTCTAAATTACCAAAAAATTCCCTTTGCCAATTTTAAAGAATGGAATCTTTTTCAGCCATGGCAGATGCCTCTGCAGATGCCTCTGATGTGCCAGAAAAGATGAATTCTCTACCCAATCTTGACACAAATGTAGAATCTGAGGTCGCAAACCCAGAATTGGATACTCAAAATCCGGAAGAGGCAGAGGCACCTCAGAAAAGCTATGCCTAAAGGCAGCAAAGAAAACTTACTTAGGCCCTGCAGTCGCACCTGAATGAGTGGGCTATGTACTGTCAATGCCATGAAGATTTTTGGAAGTGGTTGCTACACATCTGTGACACACCCGAAGAGAAGCTTTCCCTCAAGTGCATTCATTCATTGGAGGATGAAATGGATGGGCTTTATGGACAATGCAAAAACAGCAAAAACCATCTCATCTCCATCCAGTCAAAGCTAGGAGAAACAAACTTCAAATAATACATACAAGGCTTATGGATGTTAAACAAAGAGTGCAAGGAGCTCTTTCAGTGTAGCAGAAAATGTCTCCACACCATGCTCCAGGTAAAGGCCACATCCAAAGTAACCCGCTATTCAAACACACCATCCTAGAGATTTCACTCTGCTTCCTCTCACCATTCTAAAAAAACCTCCTTCTGTCCCAAGTCAACCAGATCTCAGGCGGGTTCAAGCATCTCACAACAACTTTCTGCTGCAAGCTCTCCCTATCATTCCATTCCTATCCTCCCATCACAGTCACTCATCCCGGGCCTCATGAGCAGAGAGTCTTGCCACCCTAGCTGCAGCAGCATGAGCCGAGGTTGAGGTAGCAATTGTAACCCTGCAGGCAGCAGAGGAAGAGAAACAGCAAAAGGAAGAAGTGACAGCTGTGGTGGCAGAAATGGTCTAAACTCAGGCCAAATTGGAGTTTCTTGAACGACAATGGGAGACAGCAGAAAAGAAAGCACGGGCTGTAGCTTTGCAGGAGGAGGCTGACGGTGCTTCCCTCAACTTCAATCTTAGGGAGTTAGGAAGAGGGAGCCCAGACAAACAGGTCAGAGCCTATGTGGATGAGCAGTATTTGTTACCGCACAAATGGACAGAAGTGGTACAATCAACTGCAAATGTGCTAGAGATAGTTTTTTCCCATATAGCACTGCATATGGAGTATCATTAATGGAGGAACTCCACAACCTATTTACTAAATAATTAGCAGTCAATATGGCTTCACCCCAATATGACCTGCTTAGACCAGAATCCTCTAGCAGTGAGTCCTTCATGGTTTGCAAGATTCCATTCTGTCTCTCAGCAACACCATTCTCAGCTGCTGTGTAAGGATTTGTGCATCTGTGTTTTATTCCTAACTGTGCTAACCGCAATTGAAAACTTGACATGAATTCTGAAACTCTTGTCAGTTTGCAGCTGACATACCTGTTATTTATACCTTCTTTCTACAAAGCTTACCCATTGCTTAAATTTCTGTAGCACCTCTGTTTTACTCTTTAGTAAATAGCAGAACCCAAACTACTATAGTTATCTACAATGATCAGCGCATACTTAGCTCCTCCCAAACTGGCTTGCACTGGCCCCACCAAATCTGGATGTACTAGTTCTTGTTGTCTGCCTTGTGCTACTCTTGCTTACTGGGAATGCCTTGGACTTTGATGTTTTGCATACTGCACATTCCAAATATGCCTTACGTCCCTTTACATGCAATCCTTCTGCATACTGCTCCATCTTTTGAACAACTTGGAAGCTGGAATGGCCAAGCTTTCTGTGCAGAAGATGAACACATGAATCATGTTTTGCAACATTGCCAAATGTTTGTGCACATTGAACTTTTTTCCCTGTAACATATAGAGATTTTCATGCTTATTGCCCTTTGCACAGACAATCCCATATTTCTTTATAAGACACTGCCCATTTACAAATGTGGTCTCAAATCCTTGTTTGTCTAAATCAGAAACACTCAGCAAATTATGTTCCATTTCTGGCACACAATAAATATGATTAAACCTTGTGTCCAAATATGGAATTTGCACACTGTCTCTTCCAATGACTTTAGCCTTCTTGCCATTTGCCAAGGCTACTGTGTCTCCTGTAGCTGCCTCCATCCTGTAAAACCATTTAGCATTATTAATAATTATTTGGCTAGACCCACTGTCTATAAGCCATTGAGTTCTTCTGCAAGAATTGACTTTTGCTATTGCAAATTTGTCCATCAACTTGTCTTTGTAAACTGGCCCTTTGCAAACAGTTTGTCCTTAAGTGAGTCGAAACAAAGTACCCCTTCTGTTGCTGGGCTTTCTGCTTAGCTATAGTCTGATATCTTCTACTGCAGTGGTCCCCAACCACCGGGCCCTGGACTGGTACCGGTCTGTGGATCATTTTGTACCGGGCCGCAAAGAATGTTTGCTTGGGCACCGCCATCTTGTTTCAGCATCCTGAGTTGCATTAGCATGCTCGGTTAGTTAAGAAATGCCCTAACCAGAGAATAAAGTGGTGCTGGAGGAGGAGGAGGAGGCAGTAGTGGAGAAGCAAGCAACTCAGAGCGCTACCGCTGTGGCGGCTTTGCCTGCTTTTCCAAGGCTTCGATGTTGGGAGAGGCAGCAAGGGCTGGAAAAGGGGAGAGCTGTGCAAGGCTCCATCTCCCTTTCCTGCCTGCACATGGGCGGGGGGAGGACAGAGAGAGAGCCGGGAGCAATTTAAGGCTAGAAAACTAATGGGGAGAGCTGGCAGCAGGCGCTGGGGGAGGGGACTGTTGTTGCCGCTGCTGCCGCCGTGTGTGGGAGCGTGCATCTCAGAGACTTGAGCCGGGAGGCACGGGAACTGCAAGTGGGAGCGTTTGATGATTTCAACTCCTGGAACATGGTAGATTGGCATTTTGTAGGTCTCAGTGAAAGAGTGAGTTTTGTTTCACTTGCTTTCCTCCCCTGTAATGCGAGAGATACTTTCTCTCTTCCCCCCATCCCCACCCCCCAAATAATCACTGGCTGTGGCTGGGTTTGGCAGTGAATTGCTAAAGTGAGCGAAGTGCCCCCAGGGACACCTTTCCTTGCCTGTCTCCAGGTGAGGCTGGAAGAGCCCCCCCCCAGCTTTTCCTCGGCTGCAGATCTGAGCCTCTCAATCCTCCACCCAGGATCTGAAAGGAGCTCCCACTTTCTTCCTCTCCCCTCCCCCAATTAATCACCAAGAGCGGCAGTCCTTCTGCAGGCAGATGCCTGCTGAGAAGCCCCTGGAGTGGCAGCCAAGGGGCACTGCCCCCCAAGGAGAGTAAAGCCCCCTTTCTGCCTCTGCTTCTCCCAGCAGCAGTTGCCCCGAAGCCCCTCAGTTCAGACACACACACACCAACTGCTTGCTCTTCTGTCTCTTTGGAAGGTGCCAGGTGGGGGAGGCTTCCAGCCCAGAACATTTTATTTTGTTATCATTAAGCATTTACATTTTTGTTATAATTAAATAAGTGTGTGTGTGTGTGTGTGTGTGTGTGTGTGTTTGTGTATGATGTATGTGTGTGTGTATAATGTATGTATGCATGTATATATATGTGTGTGTGTGTGTGTGTGTGTGTGTGTGTATATATATATATATATATATATATATATATATATATATATATACACAATATTAACATAAAAAATTATATTAAATATATTAGCTTTTTTAAAAAATTCATATTAGTGGTCCTTGGGATTTAAAAGTATGAATTTGGTGGTCCCTGAGATCCAAAAGGTTGGTGACCCCTGTTCTACTGCTCTTCCGGTCTCTGGTAACTGCAAGGCTCTTATCTCTGTGTTGCTCTCTGCAGACAGCCTGCCTGTGGAAATTTCCATTGCTCCTCTTGGGCCCCCTCCTCAGGAATTTTTCCTCCTCATGACTTTTTCTATAATGGTGTTTCCGCTCTTCAGCTATCAGACATGCTTTCAGAGCTTCCAAATTCAACTCCTGCTCTGGTTTGCATTCAAACACTGCAGAAACAATGTCCCACATTTCATCTAGGCTATTCAAAACTAAGAGCACTTTCTGAGATTCAGAAATCCTCATCCCACATTGTTCTAATTCCACAAACAAAGTTTGCATATGAACAAAATGCCTTTCCACTGAATCTCTTGGCTCTACCAGCTCTATCTCTTGCAAACCAGCTCTATATAACTTTCTTGATAATTTTATGATGTTACATGCAGATACACTCACATGAACAGTCCTCAATTTATCCCAGACTTCCTTTGCAGTCTAAATCAGCTACATTGATAAACTGATCATCTTCTAAACTTAAGATGATACATGCAAATGCTCTATCATGCAGTTTCTGATCTGCAGCATTCAATGGTGCCTGGGGTGGATTTTCAACAATATTCCAAAGCTCTTTAGCCTTCAGGAAACATTCCATCTTTGCAGCCCAAGTAATATAGTTCTTCTGACCCAAACGTGGTAGAGAGCTCTCTTTAATTTTTCAGCCATCCTGCAAAGCCTCTTGCCTTGTTTCTTACTTTTAAAACAAGCAGTCTCTCAGCTTTAATTACAATTCAGTCTTTTTCTGGGCTTCTGGGCCCATAAACTGTTCAGTTTTGCAGCATTAATTCAGCACCAGAAAAATAAGCGCACCAACATGCCTACCGTCCCTGTCCTATTGTTTCTTTTTTTCCTTATATGTATCCATGTATTCATAACTATGTTTTTACTTATACCGATTATCTTGTAAGCAATTGACAAACCAAATAAATAAAATAAATAAATATGGCTGATGCTTCATTTAAAAACCAGTTGTAGATTTCTCCAACGTGGAGCAAACTCAAACAGAAACATGTTGCAAGTTCAGAGCAGAGCTCCAGTCTTCATCAAGCAAGCAAATTAGTTTCTCTTTTACTTTAGTTCAGCAGGCAACAAGAGAGAAGCAGTTTCATTTTCAATAGACAAACTCAGAGCTCAACATAGCTGCAGAGTTGCAGAGCTTAATATAGAGCCATGCCTAGGCTAGTTTCAGTTTCCAAACAGTTGTCATTGGCTGACTTAGTTGCTATGCCTATTCATAGTTACCATGCTCTATTCCACTTCATGAATACTCTGACACCATCTCCGTCGCATGCCCCTGTTCCAGAGCCCATGCCCAGGAGAATCCAAGGGAAGCCCCTAATTATGCTCCTACTGATTCCATGAGGCATACCGTATCAACCAACCCCAGTTATAGCTCCTACGCAGTGTCAACGGGTGATCCAACATCCCAGAGAGAAAAAGGAGAATGGTCATCATGATGAGGAAGGGTGGATTTGGCATGTAGTGGTGTGCATAAAATCACTGACAAGCCAGGCAGAGAGTATTTGCTATGGCAGTATATTTTCATGAATGCCATTCATTTCAAAGGGTTGCCGCCAGCCAAAGAGCTTGGACATATGATAGCATAGCTGGGAGCAAAATTGGCAAAAGTAGTAAAATAAATCTATTCATACCAACTAAGTAACCCAGTCATCACCCTTAAGCAAGTTTGGAATGTGCTCAATCAGCGGTATAGTGCATCTACATTGACAGAATCCTCGTTATTGGATCATATCAACAACTTCCCTGACATCAGTCCCAGAGAACCTGAGCAGCTATGGGATTTTTCTGCCACCTTTACACAGCTGCGGACAGCACACAAAGATCCCAGTTTATTGGGACTTGTCTGCCTCAACCAGTTCAGGACACAAAAGACTATCATTCAAAAGCTATCACAGCAGCTATTTGATGAATGGATAAAGTTATCTGCTGCTTACAAGACAAGGTAGCTAGAAGAGAACCCCCCTTTGTTCAGGGGTGGGATTCAAATTTTGTAACAACCGGTTCTGTGGGTGTGGCTTAATTTGTGGGTGTGGCTTGGTGGTCATGTGACTGGGTGGGTGTGGCTTGCTGGCTGAGTGTGGCTTGGTGGTTACATGACTGGCTGGGTGTGACCAACTCAATGTCACTCACATCAAGGGGTGCCTCGCCTGGCCACTCTCCTCCCAGCCATTCCTTGTCACACCCAACCTCAACTTATCTATAGTTCTGTAAAAATGTTGTTCACCTTTTTTTGACTTTATTATCTACATAATATAGATGTACTTTCATGGACCACTGAAAGGAGGAAATGGCTCACATGCGTTGCCCAAGAGTGTGATAGGCAACAGGCTTTTAAGGGGCTGCCAGAAAGAAGGGGGGGCAATGTATTTTCCAAAGAAGCAGAAGGCAAAACAAGAAGCAATGGATGGAAACTGAACAAAGAGAGAAGCAACCTAAAACTAAGGAGAAACTTCCTGACAGTGAGAACAATTAACCAGTGGAACTGCTTGTCTCCAAAAGTTCTGGGTGCTCCAACACTGGAGGTTTTTAAGAAAAGATTGGACAGCCATTTCTCTGAAATGGTATAGGGTTCCCCACAAGATCCCTTCTAAGTGTTATTCTGACACCTTTCTCAGGACCTCCACCCAGATCCAAAATGTGGCTGTGATAGTTTGTTGCAATGTACTGTTACGCTAAACGTTGCAATGGTCAACCTTGTAAAAGTGATGGATGGACAATGGAATGTCGCCATGTGATACTGGAGAAACGAAAGTTATATGGAGAAACGAGAGTTATATGGGAGAAACGAAAGTTATGTGAGAGATAAGAGTAACCGGGCGGGGCTAAAAGTAGGGGCGATAAGACACCAGCTATGGTATAGGTTTGCATTAGCATAATTATGTAGAAAGCTTCTTTGTCTCTGCTATGACGTGTGCAAGTAGCCTATAAAAGGAGTACCCACCATTATTAAAGTGCTTTTTCATCCCGAGTAAACACTGTGCCGTGTGTTTATTTATTTATCATGAGAAGGCCCAGGGCTCTGAGTTCAGACCCTGTCGTCGCCAGGAGGCAGGCAGTGAAAAGCCACAACTGGTGACCCCGACGTGATCCAGCAGGACGAGCCAGCTGCAGCCCAGGGACGCCGTTCGTGTTACGGGTCCCTCCCCAGGAATCTTCAGCAAAGAAGACATCCTCCCATAGCAAAGCTGCATCTGGCTGCATCCTTCACAACGTGGAAAAGCCACAACTTCACAGCACGACTTTCAGGAAGAAGTGTGCTGCCCTGACTCCCATCTTATGCACTGGAGATCAGCAAGCACATCGTAAGTATGGGCACCCCAATTTCGAAGACTCTGTCCAAGCATGTGGAAGAGCTTCACTTTTTAGTCAGGAAGGCGAACCAGTCGCAGAAAATTAACGGCACAACGATCTATCCTATATCTAAAAAGGCCATCACTAAATTTCTTGTGTTTCTTCAAAAAAATTGCCCCGCTTATCCAGAAGGTGGCACTCTAAAACAATCTATTTGGGAAGAAATAGGAAAATACATCCACGAGCCTCCGTGAGCCCCCCCTGAAATCCTTTACGCCTGGAGAGCTCTTATGAATGCTATTAATATTTTTTATCCTCCCTCTGACTTAATTCCTGATCCAATTCTTGATCAAACT
>NW_020769370.1:5298747-5326056 GCF_900518735.1 Pseudonaja textilis
CTCTCCCCTCCTCCCCCCCACTCCCCTCCCCCCCTTCCTGCCCTCCTCCCTACAACCCCCCTCCTGTTTCTGATGTTAACCCTATCCACTCCAATGATCTTCCTGCCTCCTTGCCTGTTCGTAATACCTTTCAGGAGGCACTGATTCAAGGAAAAATAGATCCGGAGGACCTCTCTTGTTTTCCCATGGTCCTCCAAGCCCCGGCAGGTGGTGGAAATGCAAATCCTGCTCCTCAATATGTTCCTATGGAGTGGAATCTCATGAAAGAACTCAAATCCGCCTCTGCCAAATATGGCCTTAAGTCACCCTATGTTAGAGCCTTGTTAGAAAACATTTCTAATAATCATAATATTCTTTTCTCTGAATGGCAAACGATGGCTTCTCTGCTTTTAACATCTTCCCAACTTTCCAATCTTTCCCCTTTGTCTCAACCTGAACTGTCGGAGGACTAGTTTCGGGGCCTGCAGCTAGCCCCACCCCCAAGGCTGCACCCCCCTCCACACAAACAGCTTTCCCTGTTCTGCTTTCAACTGCTATTATCTATGAGGATCCTGGATCTGTCTTTTCTCTCCCTTTGACAGTTACACTCCCCCGTCCGCTATCACCTCACACGCCCATCTTACTCATCCCAAACTCCTCTTTGATCATGGAAGGGGTGGTCGCTGCCCCCTTTCTTTATGACTCATCCGCTCTTAATTGCCTCTCTCTTGCAGCCGTAGGTGATAGACCTTTCTCATTGCCTGCTAACACTCTCTCCTTGGCTGTCTTGCCCACACCAGCCCTTTTCACAGCCATTCTTTTCCAAATTGATCCCAAGACAAAAAAGCTATACATCATCGAATGGCTTCACCTCCCTCACACTCCTAGAGCAACTGTCACCTCTAGAGACCTTCAGCTCGCTCTGCTTTGTATCAAGGGACGTCACCGAGCCAAGGCTTTGCTCGCTCACGATCTTCAAGCTATACACATTCCTTTCAAACTCTCTCAATGGGAACCCCTTTTTCAGACGTCAGATGTATTACAGGACGCTCTGGAAAATTGGATTGGTCCCATCTCCTGCCATCTCCCTTCTGACCCCCGTTTGCAGCTAATTAAAACAATACCTATTACCTCTTCCTCTCCAGTAGTTGCTTTTCCACTAATTCAAGCCATCACAGTTTTCACTGATGGCTCTAAAACTCATGGTGCTTGTGTCTGGTATGATCAAGTTAACTGGCACAAGCAACTGACAAAGCCCCAATCATCGGCACAGCAAGCCGAATTAGCTGCTTTTAACTTATCCTTGAAGACATTTCCTGGACAACCAATTAACATCATAACGGATAGTCTATATGTCTCCCAATTGGTCTTACACATTTTTGAGGCATATCTATCTCCTTCTATACAACCATCATTAATGACACTGTTGCTTCAGCTGCAAATGCTCATTCAATCTAGGACCCATCCTCTATTTGTAGCCCACATACGTAGTCATCAACATCTCCCAGGTTTCCTTTCAGAAGGGAACCAGGTAGCTGATACTGCTTGTAAAGTACTTCCCATCAGTATTAAGATGCCTCAACCTTCCCCTCTATTAGCAGGGGAAAGTCATAGTTATTTTCATCAAAACAAAAAGGCTCTGGTTAAACAATTTGGCATTTCTCTGGAAGAAGCAACTGCAATCATACAACAATGCCCCACTTGCAGTTTGCAAGCAAAAACCCTTCCTCAAGGGATTAATCCCAGGGGCATAGAGGCTTGTGAGACATGGCAAATGGATGTCACTCAATTCTCACCTTTTGCCCCTTGGAAATACCTTCACGTGTCTATTGACACCTATTCAGGGTTCATCATGGCCACCCCTCAAAGGGGAGAAATGTCAAAGCACGTTATCAATCATTGTATTCAGACCTTCGTAGTACTGGGACCACCAAAAAATCTAAAAACAGATAATGCACCAGCCTATATCAGCTCTCAATTCTCTGAGTTCTGCCGTCACTGGTCCATTATCCACAAGTTTGGGATCGCCTACAATAGCCAGGGGCAAGCTATAGTTGAAAGGGCTCACCAAACCTTAAAATTGGCATTACAACGATACATGGGGTCAAAAGGGGTCGTTTCTTCTCTTCCCTGGTCCAACACCTCAAAGCCACAGGACATGAAATTGACTTTAAAAATACCAGAACTATCGCCAAAACCGAACACTTCAACAGCAGAATAATCAGAGAAGCCATAGAAATAGAAAAACGCCCACACAGCATGAACAAACGAGATGACACCTCCCGCCTTCCAGCCATTTGGAAACCCGCCCTCATGAACAGACGAGTACCTAACATAAAGAATGACACCAGACCCACACCCATGAGAGCCACACAAGATGCCACCACCACACTTCCATGTAGAAAACAGACTCACACCCACTCAGAAGATGAGACACGACCATGGACCAGAAGCTACACTGCAGCTGCATCACTGCCCACTTCAAACCCCTCCGAGCCATACATGAAGCAGGCCGACACCCACTATGGAGATGCAGCGCGACCACGAACTCGAAGCCGGGCAGCAGGAAATCCAGCCAATCAGAACACGGCCAACCCCCCAACCAATCAAAACACAGCCAGGCCCCCTACCAATGAGAAGACACCCCCACCCAATCAGAACACAGCCAAGCCCCCACCCAATCAAGTCCCACCCCCACTGGCAGTTGGAAGGAAGAAGCAGCTGCAATCTCACATCACTCCGAGAAGCAAGAGCCGAAGACAGAGGCCTGATGATGATGAATGAGACTTCATCGAAACGTTGCCTAGATACTTTGAATCTTACGCGGGAGAAAACCCGAACAACCAAAGATCCATATATATATATATAAAATTATTGATGGTATGTATGTATAATAATTATTGGTGATATGTATGATTAGAGGATAGAAATTTGAGACAATAACAATTATGATTTGTACTAATGGAAAACAATAAAAATATTATTAAAAAAAGAAAAGAACACATCAGATGCTAGCGACAGCTGACCTCAGACTACACAAAATAGCATCCAATAGCAAAGAAGTGCTAAAAGCCTTCAATCCCAAGGACCACACCAAGGCCTGAAGGACCTTGATTTTGGTAGCGACACCCCCCTTATCCAATGCAGTCTTGGTCTTTTTTGAAACCTGGGATATCGTTAAAAAACAATACACAGAAACACTTCTCCTGGCAGAAGCTCAAAATTGGGATGCTTTTCAAAGTTTGAAATATGATTTCACTCTTAAAATGTTATACCTGAAAATGTAGAAACCAAGTTATGTTTGATTCTACTGTCCACCAATTTGCATTAGAAGCAGTTTCCATTATTTCAGTATTAATTTATTCCCAGGTAAATATGTCAAGAAGAGCCAGTTGGTACTGTGCTTAAAGCACCAGGCTAGGAACTGGGAGATCATGAGTTCTAGTCCTGCCCTAGGCATGAAGACAGATGGGTGCTTTGAGCCAGTCACTCTCTCTCAGCCCTGGGAAGGAGGTAATAGTAAACCACTTTGGAAAACTGAAGCCAAGAAAACTGCAGGGACTAGTTCAGGCAATCACCAGTAGTCAATATTGACTGACACTGCACATACACAAAGGTGTGAAGAAGTGCTATCTAGAGAAATAAGAAATCATTTTGTTTTTCCAGAGCACCTGTTTTAAGAACGTAAAAACTCTTTAAAATGTACACTTTGGCCAATGGATCATGTTAGGTTGTCCATTCATTTTATCATTGTACCAAAATAATATTTCAATGTAGTATCTGTTTTTTTAAAAAACCTTCATTTCAGCTTCTAATTTTTTTTGTATTATAGTATGAACTATGTTAGCAAAAGTCATGAGACTAACCCCACATTTAGCCGAATGCATGCTATTTTCTTTTAAATATAACATGTAATGTGTTCTGCACCTAGCATGTTGCTATTCTGCATTTCCCCTGTTCTGCTTGTCTCCTATTGGCAACTGCCATCATGAAACAAAAGGCAACTGCCAGTTTAAATAAATGTCTCTCATTCTCTGGAGTGGATGCAGCACCATTTCTGCAGGCTGGGTGGCAGTCAGTGAAGCTGGAGATGCTCCCTTGGAAGCATGAGCTTGTCATGGATGAGAGTTCATCAGCCTGCTTGTGGCCTGGCTGCATGTTTAAGCGGTGGAATTTGACTAAGTGCTGGGCTGGGCAAGAAGCCATAGTTTCAGTGCCAACAGCTTGGCTTGAGCTGTCTGCTGGGGGTGACCGTTCATTTTATTGCTGCTCTTGGCAAAGGGGATGTTTTATTAAATAGAGCCTTGGCTGCCTGCCTTAAGGTACAGTATCAGAAGAGTACAGAACTGTGGTTGTCGGCTGGCCAAGGGCTGGGAGAGCTGCTAAATCAAATTAAAAATCACAAAAGAAAAGTGAAGGGATGGGCTAAGATAGCCCTTGAGAGAATGTAATTGTTCATATTAAAATAAAGCAGTATGATGGGAAGATTTATATTTTTTTCTTCCAAAAAAACCAGGTTTTTATTTTCTCTTCACAGTTCACACAGTCACAATTGACTCATTGAGAAAAAGGCTCTGGCATATTAAAATAAATCCCCATGTATCTAAAATCAGGACAACAACAAGCCCTCTGTATAAGACGTACAAAAGGAAAGTAATATTTCATCACTGTATGTTATTCAACACACACTTGTTATTTTTTGGTTTTCTCAAGAGAAAAACATCCAATGCAGCTACTGAACAAAGGTAGCTGTGCAACATTTGATACGCAGAATAAAGAAACTATTTAACATGGCTAACAGGGTCACTGCAATAAGATGAAAGGAGGTGAGGTGGGATAGGAAGGTCATTAAAGGCCGAAGCTGAGTTAACTGATCTAGCCAAATACATCAGACAGATTAAATTAAGAACTGGACAGACCCAGCCTTCTGTTTATTTTTTATTTATTTATTTATTTATTTATTTTGTCAAGCGATTATAAGATAGCAGGTATAAGTATAACTTAGTTATGAATACATGAAATGGATACATATAAGAAAAATAAAAAGAAACAATAGGACAGAGATGGTAGGCACGTTGGTGCGCTTATGCATGCCCTCTACGGACCTCTTAGGAAAGGGGTGAGGTCAATAATAGACAGTCTAAGGTTAACGTGTTTGGGGAAGAAACCACAGAGTCAGGTAGAGCATTCCAGACATTGACCACTCTATTGCTGAAGTCGTATTCCCTGCAATCAAGTTTGGAGCAGTTTACCTTGAGTTTGTATCTATTGTGTGCTGTTGTACTGTTATGGTTGAATCTGAAATATTCATTGACAGGTAGGACATTGCAATGTATGATACTATATTAGATCGGATCGAAGGTGGCGTAGTTCCAGGTTTTCTAGGTCTAGAATTTCAAGTCTGGTGGCATAAGGTATTCTGCAATGAGTAGACGAGTGAAAAATTCTTCTTGTGAAATATTTCTGGACTTTCTCAACTGTATTAATATCAGATACGTAATGCGGGTTCCAGACTGATGAACTGTATTCAAGTATTGGTCTAGCAAATGTTTGGTATGCTCTAGTTAGTAGTGTGATATTACCAGAGAAAATGCTACATAGGATTAGGTTAACAACTCTTAATGCCTATATAATTACAGTGGACTCTAGCACTTAGTTCATTAGAGATGAGTACTCCAAGGTTCTTGACAGAGTTTGGATCATCAACAAGGTCTTGACTATTCAGCTTGTATTTTATTTTCTGATATATATATTTTTTGCCAATATGTAAGACAGAGCATTTATTTGTTGAGATTTGAAGTTGCCATTTGATTGACCATTCTGATACATAGTCAAGGTCTTTTTGAAGGGTAGCAGCAGTGTTGAATAGCTTTACATCATCAGCAGAGAGAACGCAGTTGCTCTTAATGTGATCACAGAGGTCATTTATGTAGAGTATTAAGAGAGTTGGTCCTAAAACACTGCCTTGGGGGACACCACTGTTGACAGTATAGAATTTGATAGGATGCTCCCAATTTTGACCATTTGTTGTCTGTTTGACAGGGATGCTACTATCCAGTTATGAAGGTGTCTGGATATACCGTAAGATTTTAGTTTTAGGAGTAGTTTGTTGTGTACCACTGAATCAAAGGCTTTACAGAAGTCTATGTAAATTGTGTCTATTGCTTTGCCCTGATCGAGTTGTGTAGTTCCTATGTTTTTGCAGTGTAAGAGTTGCAGATTACAGGATAGTTTTTTTCTAAAACCAAATTGTTTATTAGAGAGTAGGTTGTTTGTTTCTAAGTGGAGGATAATGGATTGATTAATAATTGATTCCATGACTTTACAGGTGACACAGCATAAAGAGATTGGTCTGTAATTTTCAACTAGGCTGGGGTCTCCCTTTTTGAAGATGGGGATGACCATGGCTAGTGACCATAGTTTTGGCAAGGAGCTGATCCTGAAAGATTTTTCAAAGATTATGCTTAGAGGTTCGGCTATGGCAGCGGATAGCTTTTTTAAGAAGTAGGCACATATTCCCTCTGGTCCAATAGATAGAGATGGTTTTAAATTGCGTAGTCTGTGGGTCTGAGAGCAATTGCTTTCCAAACAACTAATTCCTTCATGTTGTACTAACATGTTGTACTAACTGGAAAATTATTGTCCTTTTTTTAATAAAAAAATTATTTGGGTTTTCACAAAACATAATGCAAGTAAAATTTCTTTTTTTGAGAATACCATGGTCCCGAGTTATCACTTCTCCACACAGACACAAATTTAGTTTCATATTCATCTTTGTGTTCGATTCCATATCTTATTACTATTTTAACATTTTCTCAATAATTTTTCCCTCCCCTTAGTTTTCTCAATCTTACTTTTAATTATCTCATTCCTTTCTAAATTCAATTGTATATATCTTTTTCTAAGTTTCAATATCTTTCTAATCATTATATTTATACTTTTGTCTGTCCTGTTTCAATTTCATATTTTCTTTTCTCATTAAACAAAATTTTCCCCTGTAGTTACTGATTGAAGTATGACACCTTTACATCTTTTATTTTTTATCCCTTCAACTTTTATTTAAACTTCAATTTATGCCTTTACAATTATAACATTCAATATAACACATAACTTCTAGTTGAATTCTGCTTGGTACATTCTTAAAATATGTACTAAGTTCTTAAAGAAAAAGTATATATATAACAATGATCCATAAAATACTTATTCTATTCCAATTCAGCTCTATCATTAAGGTTAGTTATAATCTTTAACACCTTTAACATTTCTTTTCAATAGGATATCATACTTCTAGGAACACTTATAATATTTCCATAATTTTTTCATATTTCTTTCATATTCCTCTTCACTTAATTTTTTATAACACATTAATGATAATTAAAATGTTCCCCTCCTTTCCTCATTCCATTCTCATTCTCTTTATTTCATTTATTTATTAAACATTCCATTACATTACAATGAGTATTTTATTGATCATTTTAATCACACTTGTTTCATATTTTCAAGGTTCATTTCTATTTCTAATATAACAATACTATCTTATGTACCCTTGCAGAATCCCCCTATCCATTAAATTTTCACACATTATCTTTGTGTCTTCTAAATAGGCTTATACCCTTAATCTTTGTACATTTTCCCTGTTTCTCTATGTCCTGTTTCTGTCCTTTATAATTTCTTTTCCTTTCCCTGTTCCCCCTCTTCTTCTCCCTTCCCTGTTTGACCCCTTCTCTCTCTAATTCTCTTCTGTAATCCTCTCTTCTGTTTCTTCCTAATATTGTAATTACTTTTCAAACTATTCTTTTTTTGAGTTGTTTTTTCAAATCTTAAATTTTTCACTCTCTTTCCCCCCCTTTCCTTTCTTTTCCCCACATAGAAATACTTGGTCATTGAAGATGGCTTCTTCTTTGTGCCGCCCTTCTTGTTCTACAGGCATTTCTTGTTGTTTCTCATAGTTCAGGATCTCCATTTCTAAAAATTGAAATACAAAGCCAAAAGAACCTCTTCCTTCTTGTGCATCTTTTTTCTGTTTTTTAAGTTCCATTCTCAATTCTTCCAAGAGTGATGCCATTTTAAAAACTTTTAAACAACCACCCGATTAATTTTAGTCCTTTAGATCCAATAGCCAAAAATCCAAAAATCACCAAGTAATCCAAATAATCCAAAACTGTTTCTTCTTGCTTCTTTTTTCCACTTTCTCTTCCTGAGGTTCTATTATCTTGTTACAAAGTTTCAGTTAAAATGTATCTTTTAGGAATCTTGTTAAAGTTTCACTGTTAATTCCTTTCACTTCCAGGTGGTCTCCTCCATTTTTCCAGATCCCACCCTTTTGTTTTTTTCCTTCTTTTAAAAGTTTTTGAGAATCCAGAAATTTTTATTATCCCTTTGACATTTTATTTTCAGCTTAAATATCTGTTAATGTCAAAGTGGATTTTTGCCAATTTCTTGCTTAAATCTCTTAGTTGTCAATATAGGGAAGAAAAGAGGGGGGGAAAGCCAAATGCTTTCCCTTCCCTCTCTCCTTTGCCACTTCAAAGTGTTCTTTGGGAGCAATGTTATTCTTTATAATTCAAATTCCAGGGTACCTTATATTGTTGCTTTTTCAGTTCGATCCAGTCAGCCAAAACTTTCTCTTCTTCCTCCTGCACATTCTTTTCCAGTCGAGTTCTTCTTTGAGGTGGCCATTTCTGACCACCGCTACAACCGCCTTTGGGAAAGGGAGTAATGGCCAGCTGGGGTGGAGAGATGTGACTCTCCTCGACCCTGCTGGCAGTCTCCCCCCTCTTCACCACCTCTGTGGGGTGGCTTAGCCCTGAAACCAGCTGGCTTGGGGTGCTCCAGCACAGATCAAAACTGTGCACGATCACAGATTTTGGTCTGTCGCCAAAGAAGTTCAAACCGGAAGCTGAAAGTTATTGTCCTTCTGATGAATGTGTTCAACACGAAGTCTGAAAGAGGCTCCATAAAACCAGAACTTCTTTAAACATTCTGTATATAAAATCTTTTCAGTTTTCACTCTCCTTCAAAAAAAAATGTGAAGGAAAGATGGAGAAAGGAAGTGATTGCATTTGAGATGGAAGCACTAAAAGCATAGTGACTGAATGACTGATTGAATTATTTCACAATTATTTCACACTAGCTGATAACCCAGAATTGCCTGGGTATTTATTTATCCCAATCCTATATTAGACAGGAATGGCAATGTCAAGTGGCAATGTAAGTGTGGAATGGGCTGTCCTCCCTTCTTCCATTAATGTCTCCACAATTCCTGTAGAGCAATGTCTCCATGAGCCCTGATTTTGGCAACAATTAAATTAGTTAAAAATGTTTCCCCTGTGTTCCCAGAAGCATCAAGAAAAATGATACCACCTAGTATTTTGCTAGCTGATCCATGATCATTTGGTATGCTTTTTTCTGATCTTGATTTAGAAGTGGCTTGTTGTCTGTAATATACGCACTAAGCTGTTCAACACTGTAGTTCTTTTCTTGTATGAAATCTGCATGAAGTACATCCTGTCAGTCTTGTAGTGGTAATCAAAGCCTTGTTGAAAATGTCCAGACCAAATGTTATTTCTAATGTTGGAGTGGGATTCAATTTTTTTAACAACCAGTTCTGTGGGCATGGCTTAATTTGTGAGTGTGGCTTGGTGGTCATGTGACTGAAGGCTGGAGGCTCATACATTGCTACCTTTTCTACTACTCTTAGAAAACAGAATCTGTCTTCTCAAAGATCCCACAAATTGCACTACACGCCCAAGCCATCAAGAATCACCCGCCAACATATGTTTCACCACTGAAACCAAGAAGGCGAGTCAATAAACCAGTATGTTGCTGCACTCTGGAAAGCTGCTTTATATTGTGAATTAAGATATTTTTGATATTTTATTAGGTAGAATGGTTTGTGGAGTACGGGACATCAAATTGCAGTGGCTACTAGCTAAGCAGAATCTAAATCTACAGATGGTGCTTGATGAAGCCCAAGCCGCAGAGATGTCAAGCCAATCCATGGCAGAAATCCAAAAGTCTTAACAGCCTGCCAATTTCAAGAAAAGCATGATGACATAGAGCAGGAAGAGTTGGATGATGATGATGATGTCTACTGCCTAAGATCATCAAGGAAGAAAAGTGCAGCTTCCGGGAGAAAGCAGATAGCCTGTATGGGCTGTGGCAGCAACCACTTGAGAGCAGACTGCAGATTCAAAAACACTATCTGTCAGTGCTGTGACAGAAAAGGACATTTGGCTAAGGTCTGTCACACCAGCCAGCCTGCCAGTCAATCATACCACCAAAAGGCATAACAGAAGTCACAGAAGCTGAGAGAAGATTGTTATACTGTCTCCAAGGGCACCTGCCAGGCAGAGCCCCGCAACAGGCAAGACTGCCTCACCCATTCAAAGAAAATCCATATGACAGTTCTAATCAAAGGGTCCCCTTGTCTGATTGAAGTAGATACCGGATCATCAATGAAAATTGATTCATGGAACACTGGTTCTGAGACTCTCCAGAAGCCATCTGAGATGTCAGCACCTCCACCTCAAGACTATCAGGGCAATAGCATTCCAGTCATCAGCGACAGAATGTTCCAAGTCACATTTTAAAACTTTGTAAGACCCCTGTGGCTGATTGTGGTTGATGGCTTCCTGCCAAGCCTCTTGGGGTTGGACTGGTTTTCCTCTCTGGGCCTGGGGGTTACTGGCATCAACTCCATCAGTAGCCCCGATATGGAGGCCCT
This sequence comes from Pseudonaja textilis, assembly GCF_900518735.1. Next base: position 5,309,453 of record NW_020769370.1, read on the forward strand.
GACCCAGGAGTTTGACAACATGTTCAATGGAGATCTGGGATGCCCATCTCCTTCAACTTGGACCCTCAAGTCACCCCAATTCGCATGAAGCCGTGCAGGGTCCCATTTGCTTTACATTCCAAGGTTGACAAACAATTGGACAAGCTAAATGCTCAGGAAGTTCTGGAACCCATTGACCATTCCAAATAGGAGACCCCTATTGTGACACCTGTCAAGCCAGACAGCTCAGTCCATATTTGTGCGAACTACAAGTGCACACTAAATAAAATGCTTCAACAGAATGCTTATCCAGTACCAGTCATGCAGCACTTATTATACTCCCTGGGTGAAGGCAAAATTTTCGCAAAACTGGATCTTGCCCAGGCATACCAACAATTGCTTATAGACAATGCCATAGCAGAGGTGCAGACCATTGTCACATGTCGTGGAGCTTTTAAATGTCACCACCTGCAGTTTGGGATGAGTGTGACATCAGAACTGTTACAGACCTCATGGAGCACCTTTTACAAGGCATTCCAGGCATCATGCCATACTTTGACAACATCCTAATTTTGGCAGCTGAGAACTGCTTGACCAACTGAGAATGGTGCTCAGCCGATTGCAAGACGTGAGCTTCAAGGTCAGGAAAGAAAAATGTAAAATCGCAGTATCCCAGGTCGAATTCCTTGGCTAGCCAAGATGACAACACTACATGAGTACCTGGAGAACTGGGAGCCAGTCAGCATGGAGTCCCCATTGAACCGGTTCCACCCATGCCGAAGACACCCCAGGCTGACGCCCCAGGCGAGGCCGCGGGACAATCCAGGATCAGCAGCAGCAGCCAGCCTGCCTGTTCAAAGCACTGCTCCGAATGAACTGTGCAGGTCGGGGCAGACACACAGTTGCCCTGCCTACCTGCATGATTACATTTGCCAGATAGACTAATGACCTGTCTTGGTGGGGAGGAGTGTTGGATATTGTAAATAGTTGCTGAGAACAAGAACAAGTCTTCATTCAGGTCCTCTGTTTAGGCAGGAGAATTGCTTTAAACTGATTGGTTTCCTGGCTGACAGCTCCCTATAAAAGGAGCACTGTTGGCCAGACTGTTGCTGGTTGTTTACTGAGATAATAAAGAGCTTTTGCTGAAGTCACTGTGTCTCTTCCATTCCAACCCACAACACAACACAACACGTTACTAATTAACTCATTAATTTGTACATTGCACTTATTCCAAAAGCAAATGTGACTTCTATCTTGATAAAAAGGGGAAAAACAGTTAAACTTAAAAGAAAAATAGTATTAGCTAAACCCCTCAATTTAATGTGGAGATTGACTTTCTTTGTAGACACAAATAAAAATATGTCCTAAAACAGTTTCTGAACCCTAGAGTCAGCTGTTATTACTGTAGAAAATAAAATTAGTACCAGAAAGTTTAAATTGAAAAACTCCTAAAGGAAAGAGATAGTTAATCCTGGCAAGACCACCTGAGTTCTCTTCTTTGCTGGAGATAGTTAAAGCTATTTGACAGGTCATAACTGAAGATCCCACATTGATTTGATGGCTTTCAGACAGGGCTCTGTAGATGTGCTGATGGGATGCGAGTTTAACTGAGAAATCAGAACCTACACAGAAGCCTATGTCCCAGGATGTTCAAGCTGAAGTCTTCCAAGACTTCAATGCTACAATGCACATTCACCAGGCCTCCCAAGGGAAGCTTAATGTGATTATAATTACTATGTAGAAATTACTACTTGCCCGGATCTGCAAAGGCATCCTTTGTGTTGGACACTTCATAGAGAAGGCTTCTGTCTACTCTACCTTAACACTACAAATGAAGATGGAAATCCTGCTGATACTAATTTCATTTAAATCATTATACTAATCATTGATTATAAGTAATATTGTGAATAATGGGTAAATTATACATTATATTAAATAATAATGAAATCAATCCAGTTATTTGCAGGTATTAAATTGTGGGTATAGTTGTAACAGTCTCATATATTGGGATGACTTTTGAAGTGTGCAAATGTCTAACCTGGTGTTTCACATTGGGTCCCTAAAGTGTACAGAGCTGATGCCTTAAGGTTGCAATTGCATCCTTCAGAGCCTCTTCAAAAGTTTGATAACAAATTGCACTTTTTAATGTGACAGGAGAAAATGACCAAGTACAAGGGAATCATAGTCATTATATTCTATTATACCAAATCCTCTTTTTAATTTTTTTTTATAGGTATTGGTTTGCCTGTCAAAGGTCAGAAAAATTTACTTAGTCTTAATTTAATCTTGCAATATAGCTGTTTTACTGCTTTGATTGTATATGGCCTTTGAGGCTAGAAAATAACGGAAGGCAGATAGAATAGGAATTCTTTATGAGTCCAAGTTAAATGAAAGCTTCCAATTCTAAAGACTTTCAGGATGATTTCATAAAAGTAGCCATTCTTGGAATTGGGTGAGTTATGGACAATGGTGACCAGATCCTTTTTTTCAAATGTCAGCATTGCTTCTGTATCCAGTGGAGACCAAAATCTTAAAACCGAGTAGCAGTTGAGCAAAGACATGTGATTTTGATTTCACATGGGCCATTTTGGAGCCTTTGCCCCCCCCACCGCATTTTTGTACTGTGCATTTGCCAAAGAGAAATGCAGTTTTAAATATATGTTGTAGCTCAGGCAGGAATACAGTCATATGTCACTTCAAATATTGCTGAACTATAATTCCCAGTACACTTCACTAAATTTTCAGAACACCCTGTGAAGCAAGCTACTTTGATGGACAGTGAAATAATCTTAGCACTTTTAGAAGAGACTAAAAGGAGGAGAGAGTTGGGATAGGAGGGAAAAGAAGTGTTATTCAACATTTCTGGACAACACTAATCATTCTTGGTAAAAAAAAAAGAAAAACAGTTGGAAACTAGGGTGAGAAAAGGATGCCTGAAGTCATATTGGAAAGAAAGATAAATGGTTTTCAATATTCCCAAGTGGGTACATTTTTGTAGGAACAAATATTAATCTAAGTGTGAAAATATGGTTTACCAAGAACACAAAAATGTTAATATGAGATATTATTCAGCATCCTACAAAGCAGTCAGTAGACATACTTTGAACATGCTTATTGCAAATTCTGTGAATTTAATACCAACTCACCTGGAAGGTATCATGTTGAGTCAACTTGCTTTAGAGTTGCATGAGAAATATACCACTTTCTTAGATAGGCAAGGTAAAAATATGGAAGCACAAACACATATCCATAAACACAAAACATATAGCAGATCTGAGTAAGTTGGTTATAGAACTTTTGAAAATTTCTGTAGCTGAACTTTTGAAAATTCCTGGAGGAAGACTTAGCACTTTTGGGTGCTCATTATCTAAAACGAGCACCCTAATAAGATACTAGGCAGAGAATTCTTTGCAGATCTAAGAGAATGCGGCAATGAAAGGGGGAAATGCAATTTTTAAAGATTTTTTTGAATCCATTTTCCCCCAGAGTTTATATCTTGAATTGTGCTTGAAAATATAATAGGGAGCAGAGCAAACATCTAAATGAGAAATATAAGCTACGCCTGATGAATGATGCCTATCAGGATATGAGTTGCTTACCATAAAATCTAATTAATCTTGATAAGGAATTATGTTATTTAAAATTTTCATATTGTTCTGGGTGTATATGTTTGTGTATGTGTGTAGGCCTGAAGAGAGGGCGGTTCAGCCGGTACATTGTTCTGTGGCCCATGGAGCTCAAAGGGGGCCCATGAAGTGGAATTTTTTTAAAAAAATTTACAAAACCAAATTTTAAAAAAGAAAAACAATGGGATGGTGTGTGTGCCTGCCCAGCAAGAGGTGGCTTTAAAACACAGGAGGATAAACCAGAGGAGAAGACAGGGGGTGGGGTGGGGGGGAAGGGCAGGCAAGGGAAGTGTCACTTTTCTTTCATTTGTATAGACTAGAGTGAATCATTCCTATCCCAGTCGGAAAAAAAAAATCTACTTGTGGGCTTCATGGACTCCAATGCTGCTTCTCTGTACTTCATTCCCCCCCATCCCCCACACTTCCCAATCTGCTTCGCTGCCTTGCAGCCTCCCCCCCCATTTTTTTAACGAGCCTCTCTCTCGGTTAGGAGTTACATCGGTGCAGGAGTAATGCGAAATCCACAGGATGGTGGGGAGGGGGAGGGGAGACCCTTGTGGTCATGTTAACTTAATGTGTAGGTGTGGGGGCCCATAGTAGTCTTGTTGCAGCACTTAATAATCCTCTCAGTGGCCCAAAATATGTGTGTGTGTGTGTGTGTGTGTGTGTGTGTGTGTGTGTGTGTAGGGGGGAAGATCCATCCAGCAAATGGTCCTTCCTGCCTATCCTTTCACTGTACCGATCTTCTAAAAAAATCCCTGTTCCAAGTTCCAGAGTCCTGACAGAGGGCTGACTCAGTAAGAGATTGTGGTTTATGTAACCTACAGCAGCCCATTATTACAAAGGGCTTCAGAAAATCCTCTGTGCCAGGCACAGCTACAGTTATTGATTGAAGAGGCAATGAAAATGCATGGAGAGGCTGCATTCATTAGGGCTGCTTCTCTCCACCAATTAGGAAAAAAATCATTATTCAGCAGGATCAGTGGTCTGTGTGCTGTGTTGAAGCGTATGTGTTCCATTTATCTTCTCCTGCCACCACACTGCAAACTTAATGACAACTATTAGGGCTGATTGCCCACACTAAATGTCCTGTGTGTATAAAGGCAAAAAAGAGGGAGAGGCTTTTGTAAGCTTTGTAATAATAAAATGGCAGCAGAATGCTGGCCAAATTCAAGGTGAGGAGAAGAAGCTGATTTCAATATAGTACATCTATCACACCCAGGAATTCCATGTCTGCTACTTTCTCAAGAAACTTTCAATGAATTTGTTTCAGAGGAAAGACAATCATATGTACATACAATAAATAAGAAATTCCAAATATATTTTGAAAGTGCAGGTTGAAAAACAAAAACAAAATAGCATTTACAGTGTTTCCCTATGTGCTTCAGTTATAAGTTTGAGTCTGAGAGGATTGTCTCCTGGGCCAGTGGTACAGTGTGGCAAATCTTTAGAAAACAAAGGCTTGTTAATAATGTTGCTTTGTTCATATACCACTGTCAATGACTAATTCTCCTCTTCCTGAAAGCAATAATTACTCCAATCACAAAAGATATAAGAGAAAATAATTGGCATGGGAACTAGATTAGGCACGCACGCCCACAACTACCTGGCCTTAAATGCAAGCTACTCAATGCAAGAACCCTTGTAAATAAAATACCTGAATTTCTCCTCTTACTAAATACAGCTAAATTCGACATCATATTTGTCTGTGAAACATGGTTCAACGCATCTCTCCCTGACTCCATTACCTCAGTAAGAGACTATCATGTTTACTGATCTGATTGTGAAATCCGTAGAGGAGGTGGTGTTGCTATCTTCTATAAAAAGTTCTTACATCTAAACAACATCCAAGTTACCCAAGAGCTTGCTTTTCCTGAAACCATTATCTGTGAACTGACCTTAAATATCACATTTCGGTTCTTACTATGTTACAGAGCCCCTGATTATGACATCGAACATGCAAACAAGCTAAATACACTACTAACATGGGCAGCATCCTGCCCACGCACTTTTATCTTTCTTGGTGACTTCAATCTACCTCATATTAACTGGACCCTAAATGAATGTACAACTGAACCCATGCATGCAACCTTCTACAATGCTATAACAAATCTGGGACTGGACCAACTAGTAACCAACAATACTAAACTTAACAACTGCCTCGATCTCATCTTCTGCAATAGTTTGAATTCAATTTACCAAATACAATTTAAAGAACCCTTTTCCAACAGTGACCACAACAGGATTGACTTTTGTCTCAACATACGTCCACACAAAAATCATTACAACGACAAAATCCCCAATTATAACTTCAAAAAAGGCAACTATGATCTTATAATCAACGATCTCTCTTCCCTTGATTGGCAATTTCTATTTACTGGATGCAATACTGTTGAAGACCATTACAACATATTCCTACTAGAAATCAAAAGAGACATCAAACTATATGTACCAATAACAATGCCCAAAACCAGATTACCCATAACAACAAGGAAGCTTCAATCCAACAAGAGATCACTTTGGCGAAAAAACAAATCTGGTCATGTTGCCAACTTCAAAAGCTGATACAAAAATCTATGCCACCAGATAAAAACTGAATGCACTAATTATCACATAAAGCAAGAGGAAAACCTTCTACGCACAAATTCCACCTGTGCTTTCTACAATTTTTTAAACAACAAACTAAAAGACTCAGGGTCCATCCCACCCCCAAAAGGACCTAATGGCAAAGACTGCAATGATGACACCATGAAAGCAAATCTCTTTAACACATTCTTTGGCTCAGTATTTGTAAACAGCAATGGATCGTGCCCAGTATTTCCTAGTCAAACCACAGACAACTATAATGATCTAATACATATCAATTTTACTGAAGACATTGTTGAAAAAGCACTGCGCAATCTAAAACCATCCCTATCTATTGGACCGGAGGGAATATGTGACTACTTCTTAAAAAATCTATCCACTGCCATAGCTGAACCTCTAAGCATAATCTTTGAAAAATCTTTCAGGACCAGCTCCTTGCCAAAACTATGGTCACAAGCCACGGTCATCCCCATCTTCAAAAAGGGAGACCCCAGCCTAGTTGAAAATTACAGACCAATCTCCTCATGCTGCATCACCTGTAAAGTCATGGAATCAATTATTAATCAATCCATTATCTTCCACTTAGAGACAAACAACCTACTCTCTAATAAACAATTTGGTTTCAGAAAAAAACTATCCTGTAATCTGCAACTCTTACACTGCAAAAACATATGGACTATACAATTCGATCAGGACAAAGCAATAGATGCAATCTACATAGACTTCTGTAAAGCCTTTGATTCAGTGGTACATGACAAACTACTACTAAAACTAAAATCTTATGGTTTCTCTGGACACCTACATAACTGGATAGAAGCATTCCTGTCAAACAGACAACAAATGGTCAAAATTGGGAGCATCCTATCAAATCTGTACTGTCAACAGTGGTGTCCCCCAAGGCAGCGTTTTAGGACCAACTCTCTTCATTCTCTACATAAATGACCTCTGTGATCACATTAAGAGCAACTGCATTCTCTCTGCTGATGATGTAAAGCTGTTCAACACCACAGACAATACTACTTCCCTCCAAAAAGACCTTGACTATCCTCCTTGTTGAGGATCCAAACTTTGTCAAGGACCTTGGAATACTCATCTCTAATAATCTAAGTGCTAGAGCCCACTGTAACTACATAGCCAAAAAGGCATCGAGAGTTATTAATCTAATCCTACGTAGTTTCTTCTCTGGTAATATCACACTACTAACTAGACCATACAAAACTTTTGCTAGACCTATACTTGAATACAGCTCATCAGTCTGGAACCCATATCATGTATCTGATATTAACACAATTGAAAAAGTCCAGAAATATTTCACAAGAAGAGTTCTCCGCTCCTCTACTCATTGCAGAATACCTTATGCCACCAGACTTGAAACTCTAGACCTAGAGAACCTAGAACTACACCGCCTCTGGTCCAATCGAAATATAGTATATAATATCATATATTGCAATGTCCTAATGACAGCCTTCAAGATATCTTCTACATCTTTTCTATGGCTATGTATCTTTCTCACTGCTCTCCATCTTTCAGCTGTCATTAGTAATGGGGGGAGGGGGAATTGGAGGGGAAGAAAGCTGGAGGTGTTACATTCCTGTGCTGTAAAGGAGAAGGAGGAGAGGGGGTATAAATTCCTGTTCTTAAGTTTCTATTTCCTTGCCTAGCTTTTTCTTTCCTGTGCACAGCTGTGAAGTTTTATCAAAATATGTCAAGGTCAATGGACAGAGGCCTCATCACCACCTGAAAATGCCCACATGATCATATTCAGAACTTTTAATTGGAAGAGTCTTTTGGACTTTGGGGGGTGGGAACAATTCCATTCCTTTGTATATGTGAGCTGCACGCCAAATTCTTTAGATTTAGAATTCTTCCACTTTGAATTTCAGTAAAAGAAAAAACTTTGCTCTAATCATTGGAGTCTGAGTATTTCTTTCTTGGATTTTGAATGGAGCACAGACTGACATTATTCTGAATCTCACCATCAGCCCACCCGGAGAAAATATCAACTTTTTTTCCGAGGGGGTTTCACATCATGTCATCTTCAGCTAGTGAAGAAGACGACCAGGGAGGTGTGGGGGGGGCAGTCGATGCTGCTACCGGAGGTGCCAGCCACTGATCTGCTAGCCGACCTTACTCTGGAGGAAGTTCCAGCTGAGAGGCCCAGATGGTCGTTGGGTGTTGGATGGAGGGATCCCGAAAACCTCCCCCCTCCTGGAGTTAACGTAACCCAAAGACGTGCGAGGGAGCAGCGGTGGCAAGAAAGGGAAGAGAGGGAATGCATGCTGGATCAAGCCAGACAGCTCCCCAATGATGCTTTTGAGAAGCCTCACATCGCTCCAAGGTATGAGGGGGAAGGGGGAGCAGGTTCAGCCAGGGGCAGCCGGGCTGCCCCCAACCCCCTAGCTCAGCCTACACCAGCGCAGCAACCGGCTGCAGCTCCGGGGGGGCCAGCGGGAGGTATGATCCCTGATAGACACAGAGCCCTCAATCTGCCTCCGTTGAAAGTGAAATGTGGGGGAAATCCCAAGGATTTGGGTTTCTTTCTGGCACAAGTTTGGAGCTATATGGAAGAATATGAGAGAGAGTTCACTTCTGAAGCAGCCAAGGTGAGATGTGTTACCAGGGCCCTGGAGGGAATAGCGGCAGAGTGGGTGGTGACTTTATATAATGATAAATCCCCCCAACTGCGGAATCTCAATGTTTTCATGACTGCATTGAGGAGAAGATTTGAGGACCCGCTAGCGGAGAGTAAGGCTAGGATCAGAATGAAAACCATAAATCAAGGGGGGAGGTCAGTTGCTGATTACACCCAAGAGTTCAGACAGCTGGCATGCCACATCCGAGGCTGGTCCCAGGGAGCCCTGATAGAAGCCTACAAAGATGGCCTAAATGAAGATATATACCACATGTGTATCTCCAGAAGGGATCCATATGATCTGCAACTGTGGTACTTGCTAGCAGAAGAAGTGGAAATAGATCTGACCCAAAGCAGATGCAGAGGAGGCTCTGCATGGAGCAAAACCCGCCCCACGTCTCCGAGAGGCCCCAAAGCCTCGAAAGGGAGGAGTGATGGCAAGACCCAAATCCACGGCCTGTTTTCGATGCAGGAAGGAGGGCCACCGGATTGCGGACTGCAGGGTTAAGCCGGATCCAAAGGGAGCACAGAGGGCAGGGAGGAAGCCTGAAAACCCCCCAGCCAAGCCTCGCAAAAATGTGTTAAAGACAGGGGAGGTTGTAAAGGTCACCCCTCCGGCAGGAGAGGAGCTGGGACCTCCGACCTTCCTTGAAGAGAGTGAAACTGACTTGGAAGATGACGTCCCGGTAAGTCCTAACAAGGGCCCCATAACCATCCCAATAAAATTAAGGGTGCTCGCTTCAGGGACTGAAGGAGAGATGTTAGCCTTACTAGACTCTGGGTGCACGAGGTGCGTAATCAGCATGAAAGTAGTTAAGGAGATGGGCATCAGACTGAGGACTTTACAAACGCCCATATACTTTTGCCAACTGGATGGATCAGTGTCAGGAGGTTGCTCTGCATGTTTTATAATGGAACCCCTAGAAATGACCATGGGAAACCATAGCGAGATTCTGTGCTTTATTGTGGCCCCTGGGATGGAGCATCCACTAATATTGGGACTGCCCTGGCTCCGCAAGTGGAATCCCCATGTAAATTGGAGGAAAGGATGGTTTTGGATTCATACCAATCAGCGGCTGGAAGGGGAGGAGTGATCCCATCCGAAGCTTCAGAATCTGGTTGAGTCAGCCTCCACGGGTGCCGAGAGCTTGGAGGGGGAGGAGAAAATCCAGAAAGAATATTGGGACTTAAAAGAGGAGTTTAGTGAAAAGGCCTCTGATGAGCTCCCCCAACCGATTGTAGCATTGAAATTCTACCTGGGGTCAACCGATTGTAGCATTGAAATTCTACCTGGGGTGACACTCCCAAAACCAAAACTATATTCGATGACGCCACGGGAATTGGAGGAGTTGAGATCATTTATCGATAAAAATTTGAAACGTGGTTTCATCCAACCCGCTAGACCTCGGGTGGCGGCCCCAGTGTTGTTCCGTGAAAAGAAAGATGGCTCCAAATGCTTGGTAGTCGACCACCAAAATTTAAATGCAATTTCCATGGAAAGCATGTATGCCCTCCCCCTGATGAAGGACATGTTAGCTCACCTGGCCAAAGGGAAGATTTTCATGAAATTGGACCTGAGGGAGGCGTATTACTGAATCCGAATTAAAGAAGGAGATGAGTGGAAAACTGCATTTAACTGCCCGATGGGTTGTTTCCGGTTCAATGTTCTCCCTTTTGGCCTACAGGGGGCTCCAGCTGTTTTCATGCAAATGATCAATCAGGTGCTCCACAAACATTTATACAAGGGTTTTTTGGTTTACCTTGATGATATCCTTATCTACACGGAGACTAGAGATGAACATGTAAAACTGGTACACTCAGTGCTACACAAACTGCGAGCTGCCAAATTGTATGCTAAACTGTCCAAATGTGAATTCCATCAAGAGAAAATTGACTATCTAGGATATCGCATTTCACACAAGGGCATCAAAATGGATCCAGAGAAGGTGCGAGCTGTATTGGACTGGGCCCCACTGAGGACCCGAAAGCAGCTTCAAAGCTTCTTAGGGTTTGCCAACTTTTACCGGCAATTCATCCCATCCTTCACTAAAATAGCAATGCCTATCACCAATCTCTTAAATACAAAGGGGGGGGGAATGAAACCAAAGCCCAGACAACCTTTGGAGTGGTCCATGGAATGCCAAGTGGCCTTTGAAAAGCTAAAGCGACTGTTCGCTGCAGAATCAGTACTGAAACACCCGGACATGGATGCCCCTTTCGTGATCCAAGCCGATGTGAGTGATGTGGCTGTTGGGGCAGTCTTACTTCAACTAAATGAGAAGGGAACACTACAACCTTGCGCATACACCTCCTGTAAGTTGACTGAGACTGAGAGGAGATGGGCCGTCTAGGAAAAGGAAGCTTTTGCAGTTCGTTGGGCTCTACTAACCTGGAGACATTTTTGGGAAGGAGCGAAACACCCATTTGAGGTATGGACTGACCATAAGAATTTGGAGGCCTTAAAGACACCTCAAAGATTATCTCCTAAGCAAGTTAGGTGGACCCAGTATTTCAAACGATTCAATTTCTCCTTGAAGTACATCCCGGGAGGAAAATTTTTTATGGCAGATGCTTTGTCTAGAATGCCTCAATATAACAGTGTTCGTCAATAAGTGATAAGGCCGATTGTATCAACCACGCAGCTGGCTGCCCTGGTGGTCACCAGAGCGCAAAAGAAGAAGCAAGAAGTGGAGCTGTCCAATGAATTGACAAAGCGATTTAAGGAAGCATTGAAGACAGATGAGTGGTTCCTGGCGAATGCGAATAACTGCACCGTTAGAGATGGCTTGGCCTGGGTGGGAGCGAAATTGTACGTACCAGGAACATTGAGAAGCCAAGTGTTGCAACAGACCGATGATTCCAAGGCGGCTGGTCACTTTGGTTTCGTGAAGATCTTACACCTGGTTAAGCAACAATTCTGGTGGCCTTCATTGAAAAAGGACATTGAGACTTATGTAGCTAGCTGTTCAGTTTGCGCCTCAGCCAAAAGACCTCCTGGTAAGCCACCAGGTCTGTTACAGAATGTAGCTAGGCCAACTGCTCCTTGGAAGGAAATCTCCATGGACTTTATAGTAGATCTACCCGAGAGTACTGGACACACGGTTATCTGGGTGGTAACCGATTTGTTCTCCAAGCAGGCACATTTCATACCTTGCTCCAAGATTCCCTCGGCAAAATCGTTAGCTAAACTCTTCATCATGCATATCTATAGACTGCATGGCATCCCTGAGCGTATAGTTTCTGATTGAGGGGTCCAATTCACCTCGAACTTTTGGAGGGAATTTTTGAAATTAATAGGCTCCACCCTGGGCTGAAGATCCACCCACCATCCCCAAACTAATGGGGCCTGTGAGAGAACTAACGTAGTGTTAGAGCAATACCTCAGGTGTTACATAAACTATCAGCAGGACAACTGGGCTGATCTGCTGCCTTTTGCAGAGGTGGCATACAACAATTCTTTCCACATAGTACTGGCTTTACCCCATTCAAAGTCGCCATGGGGCAAGATTTTGTACCCATACCTGAGCTTCCTCGCGAAAGACCCAATGTCCAATCGTTGGACGAATGGATATCTCAACTTCAACTCAATTGGCCAGTCGTCCGTAAAGCATTGGGTGATGCACATCAGTCTCATAAGAAGTTTGCAGACAGGAAAAGAACTCCACAGAAGTCTTATCAAGTGGGTGACAAAGTTTTTCTCTTGACCAAATATTTACAGACCACCCAAAAGTCGAAGAAATTGGGGCCTAAGTATGTGGGTCCTTTCCCAATTGAACGGATTGTGAACCCTGTGTCAGTTCAATTGACACTGCCAAAAACTCTTCGTCAAATTCACCCGGTTTTCCATGTTAGTTTGTTGAAACCTGAGCATACCTCTACACTGAGACTGACCCAGACTGATCCCCCCATACTATTGCTGATTGAGGGTGAACAACATTTCGAAATTAAAGAGATTTTAGACTTTCGGAAATGGAGAGGTCGTCTCCAATATCTCGTAGCTTGGAAACATTTTCCTTCATCCCAAGCCGAGTGGGTAAATGAAAAAGATATTAGGGCTCCTGAGCTGGTCAAAGACTTTCATATAAAGTATCCTGATAAACCATAGAAATGTATGCAATTGTTAACATGTATTTTATGTTATTCTCTCTTACAGGGACAAATGTCTTTTTTCTAGGGGGTCCGAATGTCAGCCTTCAAGATATCTTCTACATCTTTTCTATGGCTATGCATCTTTCTCACTGCTCTCCATCTTTTGGCTGTCATTAGTAATGGGGTGAGGGGGAATTGGAAGGGAAGAAAGCTGGAGGTGTTGCATTCCTGTGCTGTAAAGGAGAAGGAGGAGGGGGAGTATAAATTCCTGTTCTTAAGTTTCTATTTCCTTGCCTAGTTTTTTCTTTCCTTTGCACAGCTGCGAAGTTTTATCAAAATATGTCAAGGTCAATGGACAGAGGCCTCATCACCACCTGAAGATGCCCACATGATTATATTCAGAACTTTTAATTGGAAGAGTCTTTTGGACTTTGGGGGGTGGAAACAATTCTATCCCTTTGTATATGTGAGCTGCGCGCCAAATTCTTTAGATTCAGAATTCTACCTGTAGCTTCCACTTTGAATTTCAGTAAAAGAAAAAACTTTGCTCTAATCATTGGAGTCTGAGTATTTCTTTCTTGGATTTTGAATGGAGCACAGACTGACAGTCCTACCTGCAAATGAAAACTTCAGCTTCAGTCATAACAATACAAGAGTACACAATATATACAAACTCAAGGTAAACCGAACCAAAGTTGACTGCAGAAAATACGACTTCAGCAACATAGTGGTCAATGTTTGGAATACTCTATGTGACTCTGTGGTTTCTTCCCCAAACACTTCAGCCTTAGACTGTACTATTGACCTCATCCCCTTCCTAAGAGGTCTGTAGGGGGCGTGCATAAGTGCAACAATCGTGCCTACCATCCCTGTCCTATTGTTTCTTTTTATTTTTCTTATAAGTATCTATCTCATGTATTCAAAACTATGTTTATTCTTATACCTGTATCTTGTAAGCAATTGACAAATCAAATAAATACTAAAAATACTAAATACTAGATGTCCTGTAAAAAGAAAATTTCACAGTCATTTTTTCAATCCTTATTTTCTTGAGTACTTTGTTTCTTTGTTACTTGTTGCTCCAGTCACAACTTACACTATAGATCAGGGGAAACATCATGCTTCATTCATACTAGATTTCTATTGCTTAAACATAGAAAACTGATTTTGGTGACAAACCATGATTTATTTTTCATCAGCAAACCATAATTTGCAGTCATGTATTATGGTTAATAATGACTTTATCATGGTTTATCATTACATCTGCACTTTAAATCATGTCTTATCCTTGTTTTGTTTCTGCTCCAAGTAGCAACCTCCATCCGTTAATAGAAACAAACAAGAAGAGTAGGCAGAACACAAAGCCTCTTTTCAGGATCATGCAGTCACAATGACATTTTCAACAAACTCTCAAACTTTAGCCTGCCTAGCAACTGCCATCTGTATACCTTACTTGTCCTTGAGCTACCAGAGAGAAACTGTTCAGTAGAAAGAACAGACGGAGATTTAAAGGGCCCACAACAGATGTCCATCACTTCATTCAAACTGAATCTCTGTGGATAAACTGACTTTACTACCTGTGCAGTGGCACCTATATGCCTTAAAAAGGAGAAATGGCATTGCCATTTGCCTTACAGATTAAGGTATTGATTTCCCCAGATATATTTCTGGGAAGTTGCTTCTTTGATCAGAGTTTGATTTTTGGAGACCACATAGATGTGGTCATCTTGGTGATTGGTGGTTGTATGGGGATGGCTTTCTATTTTCACCTTCTGGGAGATTTTTCTACTTCCCTGTCTTTGGGATTTCCTATTGGTCTTCCATCTCACAATGAACCAAGCCTGATCCTGCTTCATTTTCTCAACCTCATTCAAGATTGGTAGATACTAGACACTGCCACTAGACACTGCCACTGGAGAAACTTGAGCAGAGTAAGATCTCACTTGGCTGAGAAACTGTCAGGAAGTTCCATTGGGAAAACAAAGAAAACCATGACAAATAATTTCTGATTGCCAAGAAAACAACATGGATGTATGGTAATCATGTAATGACCAGGAGTTAAACCTGACTCAGAATTTTTTTTAATTTAAATCATGTATAAATTTAGAATATGTAGATGTTAGATAAGTGGTTTCAAACCAGTTTAAGCTTAGTACCCATAGTTTATGTGTCAGATCCATGTATCTGCCATTCTTCAATGGAAGAAGAAGGGGGGGAAGTTGGTACAAGTAATCCTTTTTGATGTAACCTGAATATGTTAAACCCTATATTGATTCTATATAACTTGCATATGATATACAACTGGAAGAGTGGAGCCAGATGTCAAGAAACTTGTCACCTCTTAAAGAGATAACAAGATGAGAAGGAACCATAAAAATTCCAGCTCTGGAAGACACTCCTGGGAACTCTGCTAAGATAGTTCCCAGAGAAGGGGAGGGAGGAATTAACATGTTGGTTCTTTGTTTGTCTAAATCCACATCTGAATAAGGGGAGGGATTTTAACTTCCTTTATCTATGACTGTATGTCTGGGGATATCCTAGTGTTGATAAAAAATCCCTTTCAATAAAGGATTCCTTTTGAAACACCTGGTCTTTAGAAGTTCATTCTTTTCGATTGAAGGGAAAAAGTCCAATGCTTACATTATGAATTCTTCTCCAATGGGCTTATACCATCATTTTATTTCTCTTCAATTCCAATTCTGAAATTTTGTTGAGCTTTCTGCTTAGCTAAGTTGGATCTGCTACCCTCTACAGTTGTGTGGGGATGGTATGAAAACATTCCTTTTCATAAATGCTTATGTGGAATCCTTAATCTATATACCTTTTTGTTGCTTTCTCTATATGAAATCTGCATATTTATCCAGTGGTGGTATGCTACCAGTTCAGACCAATTTGGCTGAACCAATAGTAAAAAAAAAGCCACCTACAATCAGCTGAGAGGAGAAAAAAGAAATCGGCCCTCCTACCCACCCCTGTGCTTTTCTCTTCTTATCCTCTCAGCTGATTGTCACTGCAGGCCTCAACTGGTCTGGGGAAAGCTGCGTGCATGTGTTAAGTGCATGCACATTAGGTGCACACGCTCACACGCATGCACAATCACTGAACCGGTAGTAGAACAGGTAGGATCCCACTGCTGTATTTATCCCATTTTAAGAAATTATCCTACTAGATCAGTGAATCGGTTGTTACACCGGCAGCATCCCATCCCTGCCCTCAAGTACTGGAACAGAGCTTTCATGTCACCCCTAATTCTTTTCTTTAGACTAGCCAAACCTAAATCCTGCAGCCATTCTTCATATGTCTCCAGGCCTCTGATCATCTTAGTTGCTCTCCTCTGAACTTTTACCAAAGTCTCAACATCTTTTTTGTAGTATGGTAACCAAAACTGGTTGCAGTATTCCAGGTGTGGTCTTACTTGAGTTTTATAAAGCGGCACTAATACTTCATGTGAACTTGATTCTATGCCTTTGGGTTTATACAATAAATTAGCTTTTTTGGTGGTGGCTGCATACTTCTGGCTCATATTCAAGTTGTGAGAAGCGTTAATAAAGTATCTCTTTTATGACTCAAATCTCATGTTGAAAGATAGATTATGTCCTTGAAGTAAGGGAGTGCAGAACCAGACACCAGTTACTTTTTTGAACACCTTTGAAGCGTCTTTGAAGCGCTGGGAATTATCACACTTTTTGGAA
>NW_020769370.1:5331056-5341372 GCF_900518735.1 Pseudonaja textilis
GATCAACTTTGAATCCTGGTGGTTTTTCTTTAGCCACAATCTCACAAAGTGATCATCCACTAAGATTCCAAGGTCCCTTTTACAGTTACTGTTTTTGAGCCAGGTCTCACCTAATCTGTACTTATACTTTTGATTTTTCATGCCTAAATGTAAAACTGCTTTTCTCCAGATAAAAATTCATTTTGCTGAATAGGGCCCATTGTTCAAGTTTGTCAAGATCTTTTTGGATCTTGAGTTCTGGGGTGTTGGCTATTCCTGCCAGTTTAGTCTCATCTGTAAATTTGATGAGTTCCCCTTCTATTCCCTCATCTAAGTCAGTTATGAAGATATTGAAGAGTACTGGGCCTAAGACAGAGCCTTTTGGTACCCCACTATTTAGTTCTCTCCATGTGGATGTAGTACCATTAAGGAATACTCATTGAGTATGATTTGTCAGTCAGCTACAAATCAATCTGGTGGTGATGTTATCTATTCTGCATTTTGCTAGTTTACCAAAAAGTAGGTTGTAGTCTACTTTGTCAAATGCCTAGCTTATTTATTTATTCTGGTAGCATCAAGGCATTAGGCCACAGTGTTTTCTCTGAAGTTCTCTGAAGTTTTGGGCACCTTTCAGACATTTCCAAGAATAAGTAATCCTAGCATTCAGAGTATCCATTAGTTATCCTCCATTTAAGATGCTGGATCCAATATGTATCTCTTCTGTGATATCATAAAGAGGATAGATTTAGAGTCCTTGCTGATGAAGGTTTCCAGGTTGAACTTCATACATATCCATAGCAGAGGGACTATTTCATTAATTTCATTAATTAATTAAATGGGTTTTCCTTGCCAAATATTAAATAAACAGAACCACAAATGAAAAGATATCATATATTCATGTAAGAAAAATGTGAAAACAAGAACAACTGTTTTTGTCAGTCTGCTATTTCTGGCCTTATTATTATCTGGTCAGTGATGTCATGAAAATTCCTTGGCAGGCTTTTTTACCCAGTTAATCACTTATTCTGCTTTTAGCTATATATCAGATTAAGGGATATCAATATGAAACATGAAAAAAAGCAAAATGTGGCCAAAGAGCATAACAAACAAGTAAAAACCAATACAAAGTTTTTTAGCATTCCATTTTACATGTTGAGCTTTCCTCACATCGATCTGAAAGTCTAACTTTCTAATAATTTTAATTATTAGCATCTATAATGTGATTTTTAAAGTCTTATTTTGGTCAAGTCATGGAAGACTTTTTCAGGCACCAAGTAATAATATTATGCATGTCTACTCTGAAGCAAATCCAGATTGCAGTTTTTATATAGCACAATTCTACACAGTGATACTGTAAACCTGGTGCCCACAGAGGTGAAAGGACTGTGATTTGCAAAATGTTCAGTCAGGGATTCTTTTCTAGAACTCTGAGAAATATCAGTCACAACTAGGAGTGATGGACAGTAGACTGGCCTAATAAAAGGCACTTTCCTATACAATTAACCATTTTAAGGCAGAAATTATACAGAAAGATGTTATAATTACAACAAACAAATAAAAAGAAAAACACAACTAGGCCTTTTTGCTCTAGTAAGGTTTATAAATTTATGTTTAATAAGTGTAGAAAGTTAGCCCCCACCCCTCTCCTAGAAGAATGAAATATTCTAGGAAATATTTAAAAAGCAGAATATTATACCTCCCTGGATGAGAAAAGGAGAAACATGCTCTTAACCTTTGTTAATAGCCCCAGAAAGACTGGGCCATCCTATCTACAAGACAAAGGCCTTCAGCTCCATGGTGATAGGATTAGCCTTCACTCAAGATCCAAACCAGGACAAAGCCATTAAGCCATAATAGGAATTGCCCAACAGCCTTTCAGAACCAAGCCTCTTCATTACATCATCACACAGCAAGATTCAACCAAGCCTGGGACACAGACAGCCTACAAGGTTAGCTGGATCCCCACATAGCCCCCTGGGAGTCTGATAACCAATAGGATACAAGGCCCCAGAGAGGGTTTAAATATATCTCACACTCCACTCCATGTGTTCAACTGTACGAGGACCATGTGCCCATTAAACCATCCTTCCAAGCAGTCTCTATGTTTCCAGTATCTTTCTCCCCACTTGGAATTGAATCCATATGGACATATCTTCCAACATAAGTAACGGTATTATTGCATTCTATGCTCAAATTAGATGTATATGAAAGCTTGTCTCAGAGATTTATTTGAGCTTACATCCTGTACTCATCTGAGAGAAAGTTTTTTAGAAGTCTTGGGTCTGGCTGCCGAGAAAGGAAGATTGTACCACATAGTGCAATTGTTCCTCCAAACTGTCGTTGTTACTAACTTTCCTGAAACCCCAGAAACACAAATGATAGCTCCTTAATCCTTTCTTTTCCTTTTCTGTGTATATATTCAGGGTAACTGAATTTCAAAACCTGGATTTCAGCATGCTTATTTAATGGGATATTCAGGAAACTGACCAAACTCCATGTCAGATCCCTAAAGTGATACTGCTATTCAATTGGGAGAAGAGAGGGGGACCTTGAATGTGATTCATTCTTACTGCCTTTGACATCTGCTATTTTATAACTTGTATCCTGGTGCCTGAGCTTCCTGAGATTTTTTCACCTTTTGGGGAATGTATTAGGGGGGAGGGCCATGTGGGTTGTATCACTCTGAAAGCCGGAGGAAGATGGCCATGAGAATGCCTGCTTATCTGGTTCTCAGGATGGCCGTTACAATAACATCTTCAAACCTGTGGATTGGCTGAATCCACATCTGACTGGAGGGAGGGATGTCTACTGCTCTAACTGTATTGCCTGAGGGGATTTAGACTCTGCTTTGATTGTTCTACTTCCACTTCTGCTCAATTAAAGGGTCGTTTTGAAATACTACGTTTCAAGCATTTTCCTTTCTTGAGTTAGAGGGAGAAGCAGATCCTTACACTCCAGTATGAAGTCAATCCAAGCTTCTTGCTTCCTGAGCCAGTGTTAATAGTCTATATAGAGTAAATAGGTAGTCAATTGATACAGAATGTTCAAATAAATAAATATTAGTGCTTATGTCCTTAATATAAAACCAAATTCATTTTAATCTGCAGAGTCCAGAACAAATAGAAACCTCGAAACAAACAAATAAATACAAAAAAAGAGATAAGAACTACTTGCAAATCCCATCAAGATCCTTTGAAATTATTTCTTGTTTTATGGAAACATAGTCTTGAATATTCTACAGCCCCAGCATTTCTCCTCAGTTATGTGTATAGGCACCTAAAGAGGTTAAGAGTCTCCTATTCTTGAATAACACTGGCTGTGCAGGATATGTTTTATATAATTCATCCAGCTACCTAGGAAGAAAGACAGTTGTAATCTAATCCTACCCCTCCATTTAGAGATAAAATGGGAAACTGGGACAACAGAATTAAAAAATATTGGTTCAGGCTCTCTCATTCCTGGTGTCAGATCCGTGTATCTGTCATTTCTTCAGTGGAAGAAGAAAAGGGCGGGGGGGAGAGACTGATAAAGAAATCCTTTCTTGATGTAACTTGAATACATTCAATCTTATATCAAATTTGCATAACCCACACATGATACAATGGAGAGAGGAATCCCAGATGGCCAGAACCTAACACCTCTGAGAGGCACGGCCAGGAGATAAGAAGACCATAAAAATTCCAGTGAGATGTATGCTTGGGAAACTGTGAAAAAGATCGTTCCTTCAGAAGGGGTGGAGGTGGAATAAACATACTGGCTTTTGTTTCACAAAATACACATTGAGAGAAGGGGAGGGGTTCAAAACTCCCTTATCTATCCTGGTATGCCTGAGAGACATTAGACACTGCTTTCAACCCCTACATGAATTGTTAGGAATAACAAGGTTACCTAAAGTAGTTTGGGTAAAATAATATATATAAACTATGATAGTAAGTTTAAGTGTGTGTCACTTTAAATTGCAAAGCATGTAATTTTGGGTGCGGTGTGAAACCTCCATAAGAGGGAGCAAGAGAACCTGATGATTCCTGACAATTGATGGTTTGATGGATTGATGGTTTGTTAACTGCGTGTTTCCCTACTGCTGAGTTGCTGAAGGAAGAAAGGAGGTTTGACTTCTTCATATCTCTACTGCGAGGAGATATATTACTGGACTGATATTTGTAAGTTTACTGACTTCTCTTTTTCGATACTGGACTTTGCAACTGAATAATCCCCGGACGGACTGAACTAGTGTATGATATATGGACTGTTTGACTATGCTAAAACTATTACTGGAATAAACTATTTAACTAGCACAGTGTATCTGTTTTACTGAGTGTAAGCTACAAAAACGTTTATCTCACATATTTTGCCTGCCTGACTGATTGCCGTGCAGATTCTGCTAGGGTGTATCCCTAACACTGGATATGGGCCCAGCTGCACAGTCAGACTAACCAGGATATAACAGGCTTATATAAAGTGAGAGTTAGTGTAGTTACACAATACTGTAAACAGACAGCTGTGTTTTATTAATTATAGTTTAATATCCAGAGAAAGATGGCACAAGTCAATTTACCAAGTTTGTCTCTAATATCCAAACTGGATGGAACAAACTATGTTTCATGGTCTATGAATGCAGCCTACTTCTACGCAGAGAAGGTTTGTGGAGTATAATTCAAAACCCACCAGAGGTAGATGCTTGGGATCCGGAGGATGAAGATGATGCCCAGAAAATTCAAGAATATAAACTGAAGAATGAGCAAGCTCTCTGTATAATAGGACTGACACTCTGTGACCAGCAGCTTGTCCATATTCGTGGAGAAGAAACAGCTGCAAAATGTTGGGAGAATTTAAAGAAGATTTATGTTCGAGACAGTGTAGGAGCACATATAAATCTTACACGGAAGCTGTTCAGAACACATCTTCAAAAGAATAGAGACATGTTGACTCATATAAACACTATGAAGAGGATTTTTCGGGAACTGCATGAAAAAGAACTTATCTTCACTGAACTACTTCAGGTTTATATAATTTTGTCCTCATTAGATGAGAGCTATGACAACTAAGTAACTTCGCTGGAAGTACTGGCAAAAGATAACCTCACATTAACTGACATTACTGGCAGATTAATTGAAGAAGCCAGGAGAAGGCTTGAAAGGGATCAACTGAGAAGGGAACAACCACAAGAAGAGAAATTATCTTTGACAGCCTACACAATTAGAAGATGTTTTAATTGTGGAAGAAAAGGACATTTGGCTAGATTCTGCAAGAAAGAAAAATGCCACAATGTCAGCCAGAATGTAAAAAGGCATCAAAAGGATAAAAAATGCTTAGAGTTAAGCATGTATAGCAACAAAACTGTGAACAACAATAATTTTTGGGTTGTAGATAGTGGAGCATTGCACTGCATAATGAAAGATAAGAAAAGATTTGTTAAGATGTCCACGAGTTCACAACAGATATTGTTAGCTAATGGCTGGAAAATGAAAGCAAAAGGTGAAGGTATTGCACATTGTTCTTGCATAAAAGAAAATGTAAAAATGTTATATGTACCACAACTTAAGTTTAATTTGCTTTCAGTTAGAGTTTTGATTAAACTAGGTTATGTAGTTACCTTTAGGGGAGAAAACTGCATAATAGAAAAGGAAGGTAAAAAAGTGACTGCAACTTTAAAAGGTGAATTGTGTTAAATGATAAACAATTAGAAGTGGCTAACACAGTGTATAATAACGTTAAACCTCATGATGAATGCATACATTTGTTACACAGACGTTTAGGGCATATAAATTTTAAAATGCTCAAGCAAACGGTTGAACTGTCTAAAGGTATAAAACTGAAGCCTTGCAGTAAGTATTTGCACTGCAATGCTTGCAGTCAAGAAAAAAGCAAGGTAATACCAGCAAATAGAATTAATGGATTTAAGACTAAAGAGCCTCTAGAGGTCGTATTTGCTGATATTATAGGTCCTAAAAAACCAAGTGTGGGAGGTGTTCGTTATATATTAAGTATAATGGATCATTATTCTAGATATGGTTTCTGTTATTTAATGAAGAGTAAAATGGAAACATATCAGAATTTCTTTAATTGGTTGAAGTTTGCAGAAAGAAAAACTAAAAGGAAACTAGTAACTCTTGTAACTGATAATGGTACGGAATTTATAAATAATAAATTCCAAAAAAGACTGAAGATGGCAGGTGTAGAACATAAAAAGTCTGCACCATATAGGCCACAACATAATTCCTTTACAGAAAGATGAGGCCAAACAATACAGGCAATGGCTCGTACTATGTTGTCGGATTCAGGATTACCTGAAACTTTGTGGGGAGAAGCAATAATGTGTGGTAATCATATATTGAATAATGTTGTTAACTCAACAACAGGTGAATTACCATTCACATGGTGGCATGGTAGAAAACCTGACCTAAGCTACATGCACACATTTGGAGCACCAGCATTATTGGATATGGGACTAACTGTTAATGATTCCATTGTAGTGTATGAGGACAATCAAGCAGCCATACGGATGGCTACAAATATTGCTGTGAAAACGAGATCTAAGCATACAGATCTTAGATATCTGAATGTAAGGCAATCTGTAAAAAATGGTTTAATAAGACTGGAATATTGTATGACTGAACAAAACATTGCTGATCAATTTACAAAAGCCCAAGGTTCAGTCAAAGAAAGTTGTGATGACTATGGGTTAAGGTTGTAAATAGATATATATATTATTATATTACCCAAAAGGGGAGAATGTTAGGAATAACAAGGTTACCTAACGTAGTTTGGGTAAAATAATTTATATAAACTATGATAGTAAGTTTAAGTGTGTGTCACTTTAAATTGCAAAGCATGTAATTTTGGGTGCGGTGTGAAACCGCCATAAGAGGGAGCAAGAGAACCTGACGATTCCTGATGATTGATGGTTTGATGGATTGATGGTTTGTTAACTGCGTGTTTCCCTACTGCTGAGTTGCTGAAGGAAGAAAGGAGGTTTGGCTTCTTCATATCTCTACTGCGAGGAGATATATTACTGGACTGATATTTGTAAGTTTACTGACCTCTCTTTTTCGACACTGGACTTTGCAACTGAATAATCCCCAGACGGACTGAACTAGTGTATGATATATGGACTGTTTGACTATGCTAAAACTATTACTGGAATAAACTATTTAACTAGCACAGTGTATCTGTTTTACTGAGTGTAAGCTACAAAAACGTTTATCTCACATATTTTGCCTGCCTGCCTGACTGCCGTGCAGATTCTGCTAGGGTGTATTCCTAACATGAATTGTCTCATCTCAATAAAGGATTTCTTTTTGATACATTTTTATACGTTTCCAAGAAGTTCATTCTAGTTGATTGAATGGGAAAAGTTCTGTAGCCTGACATAAAGCAGCATCTGCAATAGAGGTCAGTCCGGACAGGAATTTTTTATTTTTTTAAAAAAATCTTCACTCTACCAAGGGGACCCTGCAAGAAAGGAAAATGTCTGAGTACAGCAAGGACCAAGGGGAAGCCGAATGCTGGGGAGAAACATCGACAGTTACCCAGCCAGATACTGACTCGGTGCACCCCATCGAAGATAGCGAAGCTACCTATGAAACCTTCACAAAGCCCCAGTGGTCTATAGGCATTAGGAAAGAGAGACAGCTGGAACAGAAGAACCAGGGGAGTAACCCTCACCCAAGATAATCATAAACCCGGGTGGAAATTAGAGCTGGAGACCCTACTGGATCAGGAACAATGGAATGAGGAGCCACCAGCTGATGACCAACTGAGACGGTACATAAATCGCCTTGTGAGGGAAGCCCTGCAGAACCTCGAGGTGAGGGATGCACCAGGACGCCAGCGCAGGAGACCGAGGGAACCAGAAAATGAGAGAACCTGAGCTGCCACCTCAGATTCAGCTGAGAATGATCGGGCAGTGGGACAAGCTGAAGAACCAGCAGCCATACCAGGTACCCAACCCCTAAATGCCTCAGAACAGGGGATTAACCCTGGCCAGCCCAGAGACATACAACTGCAGAGGAAGGTCCCACCCCTGGGAGTAAAATTTGATGGGGACCCCCAGAAACTGGGATTTTTCCTAGCACAAGTCCTTGAGGAAAGGAGACTGACCTGAGAGGCCGAGTAGCTGTGGGATTCCGATCCCCCCCAACCCAGAGGAAGAACCCCCCAACACTCCAAGGGGACCTGAGCCAGTCCGAAAGCGATCCGGAGGATGACCCTCTGGTAAGCAACCCAATTGAACCAATCACTCTACCCCTAAGACTGTTTATCCCCAGCTGAGGGAAGGGGGAGGAATTTGCAGCATTGCTGGATTCGGGATGCACCTGATGCCAAATAAATCCCTCCCTTGCAGAGAAATTGTGGATCCAACTGAAAGAAATGGAAAATCCCATCGCTTTCTGCAAATTAGATGGAACTATAGCAGGGGGGAGCCAGATAGGGTTACCACAGAACCATTGAAAATAAGATTAGGGAACCATGGTGAGATGCTCACATTCATTGTAGCCCCAGGAATGGAAGAGCCACTAGTTCTAGGTCTCACATGGCTGTGGAAATGGAATCCAAAAATAAATTGGAGGAGAGGAAACCGTACAATTCCAGAGAGACATAGTATTTGCAAATAGCTCAGAGGAAAGGATAAAGAAAGGAACAGAAAACAGAGACCATGACCAGACAGTCAGCTGAATCCATTAACATCCCCAATGAGTACCAGGATCTGGCCCAAGTATTTAGCGAGGAAGCTTGTGATGAATTCCCACCCCATCAACCCACAGACTGCACTATCGAAATTCTACCAGGGCTTAAACTCCCAAAACCACAAATGTAGTGCATGTCTCCCAGAGAACTAAAAGAACTCAGAGCATTTATCGACAAAAATTTAAAAAGAGGTTTCATTGAACCCGCCTGACCAAAAATAGCTGCTCCAGTGTTATTCCGCGAAAAGAAAGATGGCTCAGTACGCTTGTGTGTTAATTACAAAAAATTAAACACGATTTGCATAGAGAATATGTATCCACTCCCCCTCATGAAGGACATGTTAGCCCACATCTCGAAAGGAATTTTTTTTCAAAGTTAGACCTACGAGAGGCATATTACTGCATAAGAATAAAGGAAGGGGATGAGTGGAAGACAGCTTTTAACACACCATTGGGATGCTACCAATTTAAAGTGCTCCTCTTTGGGCTGCAAGGAGTGCCTGCCATGTTTATGCAATTGATCAATGAAACTCTTCATGAATTTTTATATAAAGGGGTTCTAGTGTATCTTGATGATATTTTAATCTACATGGAAATGATGGAAGAACACATCAAGCTACTCCATACAGTCCTCACAAAACTCTTGGATGCTAAACTATATGCAAAACTCTCTAAATGCAAATTCCACCAAGAAAAAATGGACTATTTGGGGTATAGAATATCCCATAAGGGAATAGAGATGGACCCACAGAAAGTAAAAGCTGTATTGGACTGAGACGCACTGCACACCTGCAAACAACTGCAAAGCTTCCTGGGGTTTGTGAACTTTTATCGCCAATTCATTCCAGCTTTTGCAAACATCACCTTCCCTATCACAAACTTACTAAAAATGAGGGGGGGGGGGGGGGGAGAAACCCAAACCAAGGCAACCCCTTATCTATACAATGGAGTGCCAAGTGGCATTCGAGAAACTCAAACCTCTACTCTCAGCAGAACCAGTCCTTAAGCATCCAGATCCCGAACAACCTTTTGTATCCAAGCAGATGCTAGTAATGTTGCAGTTGGAGCAGTCCTCCAAAAGAATGGAAGTGGACCAGAGTTGCTATTTGACCGGTTCACACCTATTCGGGAAAACTGGTAGCGGTTATTTGGCATGGGTCACTGAACCGGTGGCAATCCCTGGCGGGCCACGCCCCCAACCCGGTCACCCGGTTGCTCACTTGCGATCGCTCTCCTAGGTTTCTGTTCCGCACGTCCTCTTTCTCCCCCGGGAAAAGGAAGAAAGGCATGGACGCTGCAAGTATCACTTTCCCCGTGTGAGTTAAATTGTCAGGAGTGAGAAAGAGTACAGTCTGACAGAGGGGGTGGAGGTGAATCAAGCCTTGGAGCACTTTTGCAACGTAAAAGAAATGCATTTTGGAAGCAGGTCTTTTAAAAACTTTTCCAAGGATTCCCCATGGACGCTGCAAGTATCGATTTCCCCTTGTGAGTTAAAGTGCTGGAGTGAGGAGTGCGGTCTGACAGAGAGGGTGGGGGTGAATTGAGCCTTGGAGAAATTTAAAGGAGCTGCTTCCAAAATGCTTCTCTGTTAAGTGCTCTGTGTGTGTGTGTGTGTGTGTGTGTGTGTGTGTGTGAGAGAGAGAGAGAGAG
>NW_020769370.1:5341382-5380688 GCF_900518735.1 Pseudonaja textilis
AGAGAGAGAGAGAGAGAGAGAGAGAGAGAGAGAGAGAGAGAGAGAGAAAGAAAGAAAGAAAGAAAGAAAGAAAGAAAGAAAGAAAGAAAGAAAGAAAGAAAGAAAGAAAGAAAGAAAGAGGAAGGTAGAGAAAGAAAGAAAAAAATAGGAAGAGAGAGAGATAAAACTCTGTGCTATTATTTTAAATTGTTCCATTATTTATCATGTGTTAATATTTTACACTGTCCCTACACCTAGAGTGATTTTTCTGCCTTTCTTTTGCCCAGGGCTACCACATATTTTTCAGGGTTTACATGCATTCAATGTCAATAGTCCAGAGCATAAAATACACATGTATTTAACAAGAGTTGAAAGGTACCTTGGAAATCTAGTCCAACCCCCAGTTCGGGCAAGAAAACTGAGGATGCCAAACCCTGAGTTAAAATCCTGGGAAAGGTGTTAGAATAATACTTAGAAGGGACCTTGGGGTGAACCCTATACCATTTCAGAGAAATAACTGTCCAGTTTTTTCTTAAAAACTTCCAGTCATTGAGTACCCAGAACTTCTGGAGACAGGCAGTTCCACTGGTTAATTGTTCTCACTGTCAGGAAGTTTCTCCTTAGTTTTAGGTTGCTTCTCTCTGTTCAATTTCCATCCATTGCTTCTTGTTTGCATTCTGCTTCTTTGGAAAATACATTGTCCCCCTTCCTTTGTGGCAGCCCCTTAAAAGCCTGTTGCCTATCACACTCTTGAGTAAAGCATGTGAGCCATTTCCTCCTTTCAGTGGTCCATGAAAGGACATCTATAGTATACAGATAATAAAGCAAAAAAGGTGAACAACATTTTTACAGAACGATAGATAAGCTGAGGCTGGGTGACAAGGAATGGCTGGGAGGGGAGGGGCCAGGTGAAGCACCCCTTGATGCGAGTGACATTGAGTTGGCCACACCCACCCAGTCACATGACCACTAACCCACACCCACCCAGTCACATGACCACCAAGCCACGCCCACCAAATAAGCTACGCCCACAGAACCAGTAGTTAAAATTTTTGAATTCCACCACTGAAGTGGGCAATTACAACCATGCACTTATACATCCAAGAACCATGCACTTATACATCCAAGAAACCGAGCAAAGATGGGCCATATGGGAGAAAGAGGCATATGCTATGCAGTGGCCAATGCTCACATGGAGACATTTCCTGGAAGGAAACCAAATCCCTTTTGAAGTATGGACTGATCACAAAAATCTGGAAGCCCTAAGAAATCCACGGAAACTCTCTGAAAAACAAGCAAGGTAGGCTCAATGCCTTAAATGATTTAATTTCACTCTCAAATATTTTCCTGGGAGAAAGAACTTCTTAGCAGATGCACTGTCCAGAAAACCCCAATACAACAGCAAAAAGATTGAGGTTATAAAACCGATGATCCAACCGACCCAACTAGCAGCCAAAGTAATCACCCGGGCACAAGAGAAAAAAGAAATCATCCCTGACTGAAGGCACAACGACGGCAATATTTAAGGAGGCACTACTAAAGGACGACTGGCTCCAGGCTAACAAAAACACTTGTTTACTCAAAGATGGACTGGCTTGGGTAGAAAACAAACTTTATGTCCCTGCAAGCCAGAGAATGTTCCTCATGAAACGCTGCCACAACTCCAAAATAGTGGGACACTTTGGGTTTGTAAAAACCCTGCACCTCATCAAAAGACAATTTTGGTGGCCGTCCTTCAAAAAGGACATTGAAAACTATGTTGCAAGCTGCACCACCTGTGTGGCTGCAAAGAGAAGACAAGGAAAATATCCTGGACTTTTTGCAAATAGTAGCAGACCCTTCTGCACCACTATGGACTTTATAGTGGAGCTTCCCGAAAGTGCTGGGAATACTGTCATTTGGATATAACTGATCTTTTTTTCCAAACAGGTTCACTTTATTCCATGCCAAAAGATCCCAACTGCCAAGGCATTGGCAAAGATGTTCCAAATACACATTTATCACCTTCATGGAACTCTCCAGTGGATCATCTCAGATAGGGGTGTTCAGTTCACATCCAAACTGATGGATCGATGGAGAGAATGAACAGCGTATTAGAACAATATTTAAGATGCTTTATTAATTACCAATAAGACAATTGGACTGACCTTCTTCCTTTTGCAGAGGTAGCATATAATAACTCAGTCCATAGTAGCACAAGGTTCACCCCATTCCAAATAGCCATGGGCCAAGAATTCAACCCCATGCCAGAACTACCCACCAAAGAACCTGAAATCCCCTCCCTTAAGGAGTGGATGGATAATTTACAAGCCATGTGGCCAGTGGTAAGATTGTCTTTACAGGAAGCTAGAGCAGTCGTCAAAGCTCAAGCAGACAAAAAACGTTGCGACCCTAAACCTTTCAAGATTAGAGACTGGGTATATTTGTCCACAAAATTCTTAAAATCATTACAACCCTCTAAGAAATTAGGACCAAAATTCATTGGCCCATTTCCAATCTCCAGAATTATTAACCCCGTGACGGTGGAGCTTTGACTTCCAAAAATACTTAGACAGATTCATCCAGTATTTCACTGTAGCTTGCTCAAACTGGAGATCACTTCAAACCTCAGACTCCCCTTTCCCACACCTCCAACCCCCATCATGGTACATGGGGAACAACATTTTGAAATTAAAGATATCCTTGATTCACACACTCACCGTGGACCCATACAATATTTAGTAGCTTGGAAATACCTTCTTTCCTCAGAAAATGAGTGGGTAGCCAAACAACACGTAAAAGCACCCCCATTACTATGGAAGTTCCACCTAAAATACCCTGATAAACCATCCTGAATTGCTAATGTAATGCATGATTTTTGTTTTTTCCAGGTAGACCTATCTGTTTTTTAAGGAGGGCAGGATGTCAGATCCGTGTATCTGTCATTTCTTCAGTGGAAGAAGAAAAGGGGGTGGGGAGACTGATAAAAAAATCCTTTCTTGATGTAACTTGAATACATTCAATCTTATATTGAATTTGTATAACCCACATATGATACAATGGAGAGAGGAATCCCAGATGGCCAGAACCTAACACCTCTGGCACAGCTCTGGCACAGCCAGGAGATGAGAAGACCATAAAAATTCAAGTGAAATGTATGCTTAGGAAACTGTGAAAAAGATCATTCCTTCAGAAGGGGTGGGGGTGGAATAAACATACTGGCTTTTGTTTCACAAAATACACATTGAGAGAAGGGGAGGGGTTCTAAACTCCCTTATCTATCCTGGTATGCCTGAGAGACATTAGATGCTGCTTTTAACCCCTACATGAATTGTCTCATCTCAATAAAGGATTCCTTTTTGATATGTTTTTATACATTCCCAGAAGTTCATTCTAATTGATTGAATGGGAAAAATTCTGTAGCCTGACACCTGGGGTAGTTCATAATCAGCTTTAAATTTGAGTCAAGGACATATAATGCTTATAAAGCTAATCATTACACAACAGTCATATGTGCTGAAAAGAATTGCAGACCAATCTTTGAAAAGCAGCTTTATAAACTTACAAATCCTGAAATTAATACAGGATACATAGAAATTACTTTAGGAGATAATGTGGCAATATAGAGCAAGTATCTCCTTTCCAACTATATTGTTTAGATTTGTGTGTTTCTTTCCTTTTTTTCACTTGTTTTTTTCATTCATCTTCTGGAGAGCAAGCCTAGATAGCACTGTATTTCTGGCACTAGATCTATCGGCAACAAGCTAATAATTTTTTTCAATACTTAGGGAATGAGGACACAAGAATTCTTAGACTGAAGTTGAAGAACCTGGTGGTAGCAGGCTAGCATTTTAGCAAGAGCAACTAGCTTGATTTTCTCTTGCATGGTTTTTTTATTCCTAGTTTTTAATCAGGTCTTTAGTTACTAAGCTGTTTTGAAGGCCTTTGATTGGAAAAGGGAAGAAAGAAAGGAATGGAAAGCTGCCTACTCTGTCTTGGCAAAAAAGAAAAGAAAAGTTACCAAGGAAAAGAAATTTAAAAGAATGAAAAAATTAGCAAGTAAAGTTTGTTTCTGATGTACCAGTTGGATATCTTAAAAACTGCATCTTCAGTATTTGGTCAAGAACTACTTGTGGAAATACCTTTGCCAGTGTGTATGTGAATGACAAAATGAATATTGTAATGTAATCTCTGATGCTTTTATATTTGCACTAAGACATCATAAGTATGTGTGCATCAAGATGTTGCAATCAGAGTTTGTTTTTAATGAAACCGTTGGATTCTGCCAATAGAGAAAACCAACTGTTTTAGATGAATTTTTTAAAAGTTAGTTTTTCGAATAGTTTATGTGTTGCTTCACTGAAATTACAATAAATTGTTCAGATGTTTCAATTCAGTTTGGATTTGAGTGTCAAGTTATCCATTTTGTCTGCAAACTAGGAAAGCCATAGAACAGGGGCCTGCAACCTTAAAAACTCAAAGAGCCATTTGGACCTGTTTCCCACAGAAAAGAAAACACTGGGAGTCACAAAATCCTTTTGACATCTAAAATGAAGATAACACTGCATATATTGTTTTTTTTAACCTTTATGCTATATGTAAAAAAACTGTAGTGTGTTGAAATCAATGAACTGATAAAGATAAAAAGAATGGGGAATCAATCTACAAGACTTGGTATTAATTAAAATCCTATTAGGACCAGAAGACAAATAAGGAAAAATTAGATACTTATTGGACTATAAAATG
This sequence comes from Pseudonaja textilis, assembly GCF_900518735.1. The sequence goes on from NW_020769370.1 coordinate 5,346,087, forward strand.
CATGAAGAACAGGTCAAAGAAACGATGGTGATTTGGGCTAAGGATTTTGGACACAATGTAAATTTGGATCAATGGCAACTAATCTGGGAGAGAAATAAAAAAATAACTTTAGCCACATCATACAAGGAAAACTTGTACAAGATGTTCTATAGGTGGCATCTCCCACCAGCAAGATTGCCCAAAATGTATGGAAACAAATCACCTAATTGTTGGAAATGTCTGAAAGAACAGGACACATATTATATTATGAATGATGGGCCTATAAAAAGGCTCAGGAGTCCTGGTATAAAATTTGGCTGTGATTAGAGGAAATGATGGGGCTAAAAATAAATTACAAACCTGAGGTGTTCTTATTGGGAATTATGGCAGAAAAGTACAGTAAAGCTGATACCTACCTAATAGTCCATGTAATTATGGTGGCAAGAATGATATTTGCCCAAAATTGGAAGGCTAGAGAAATCCCTAGGGAAGACAAGGTGATAAATAAGATATTACAATGTGCTGAAATGGATAGGTTGACATGGGATTTGAAGGATAAAGATGAGTCCAAATAATATATAATATGGAATAAATTTTACCACTGGAGGGAAATGAAAGGGAGTTTGCAAAATGGAATAAGGACTAAAGGAGTAGTAGGAAGGATATGAGAGTTTATATGATATACCTGAAAGGTAATGGAAAAGAATTAAAATATATAAAGATTAAATGTATATGTATATAAATGTATAAATTTTTAGAGTACTTAATATAATATGTAACAACAAAAATGTATGTCAAAAAGCCCGCCACGTTCAATGTTTTTAAAGATTATATCTAATAAAATTTATAGAAAAAAGAAAAAGTGGAAAAAGAAACAATGCCTGTTCTATATACAGTACTCTGCTAAAGAAATATATGTAACCAATGACTATAGCATGACTTGAAATATTGTTCATTAATCAGATGAAGAGATTGCTCAGGTGGAATTTTGACATATTTATTTTATTTTTAAAAACAAAATTACAAACCTCTATTTACATTAATAGCATTGTGTCGTTAGTAATAAATATATTTCCTTTTATACCTACATCAATTCTTATTTCTATATTCTACCCATTTGTACCACCTATCCCAAACTGCATAATAGTCGGATTCATCCACGCCTTTTAATTCCGCTGTGAATTTATCCATTTCCACACAGTCCATTATTTTTTGTATCAGATCTTTGTCGGATGGTATCTTTTCTTTTTTACATCCCTGTGTGAGGGCTATTCTCACTGCCATTATAATATGTATCAGATTTTGCTAAAATTGCTAAATTTTCCCTTAATTATTCCTAATAAAAATATTTCTGGTTTAAGTTCTAATTGGTATTCTGTAATTTCTAATAGTCATCTTTGTATCCTCATCCAATACTTTTTAACTTCTGGGCGTTGCCACCACATATGGAAAAATGTACCTTCTTTATCTTTGCACTTCCAACATTCTGATTTTGTATTCCGATATATATTAGGTAGTCTTGCTGGGGCTAAGTGCCATCTATAAAACATTTTGTACTGATTTTCTTTAAATGCTGTTGACAATGTCACTTTACAGTTATTAATCCACATTTTCCCCAATTCTCTAATTTTATATTATGACCTACATTTTTTGCCCAGGCAATCATTGGTCTCTTCACTATTTTTTCTTCTAGTTCCACTTTCAATAAATAATTGTACATTCTTTTTAAAAAAGAATTTTTTTTATTGATTTTTAAAAACAAACATAAACAAACAAAACATAAAACATAAAAACATAAAACATCTTTTTTGAAAGCAGCTTGATCCCGGGTTATATCTCTTCATACAGACACAAATTCAAATTCATGCTCATTTTATATACCATTCCATATCTTATTACCATTCTACATTTTCTATATAGCTTCTCCCCTCTTTTAACTTTCTTAATTTTATTTTATTTATTTCATCTCAGTTCAGATCATTATACTTATATTCTTTGTCTGTCCTGTTCCAGCTGTCTATTATCTTTCTCATTAAACAAAATTTCTCCTGTAATCACTGATTGGAGTATGACGCCTTTATCTCTTTCCCCTAAATTTATAACACTTAGTATAATACATAACTTCCATTCGGATTCTGCTTAGTACATTCTAAAGTTACATATATTTTAAAAAGAGAAAAAATTATAAATATATAATATAATTAAAACAACAATCCATACCAATTCAAATCTAGCGTTAATATTAATATTCATTTAAATCTTAAACATTTTACACATTACTTTTCAAACAAGTATCATACTTCTATGGGAACACTTATAAACTTTCCATAGTTATTTCCCCCCCACTTTACTTATATTTTAAAACATTGTATCATTAAAATGTTCCCATTCCTTCCTAATTCAGTTCTCTCATTTATTTCATTTCATTTATTTTGTTCACAAAAGTTTCACTGAATATTTTATCCCACTGAGTATTTTATCCCACTTTTTAATCATATGTTGTTTCCAATTTTCTAACATTATTTCTAATACAAATATAACAATACAATCTTATGTACCTTTGCAGAATCACTTTTTCAGTTAAGTTTTTACCCATTATCTCTAAATAAGTCCTGCTTCTTTACATCTTGCTCCACACCTTTGTAGCTTCTCTTCCCTTCCTTCCTCCCTTGCTTCTTCTCTCTGCCCTTTTTACCCCCTTGTCTCTCCACCTCCATTTCCCTCTTCTGTATTCCCCTTTTCTGTTGCTTTCTAACATTATATCTACTTTTCACCTTATTTTTCCCTTTTTGGTTGATTTTTTAGGTCTTAAAGTCTCCATTTTCTTTCCCTCCTTTCCCCTTTCTTCCCCAAGTAAAGTTACTTGTTCGTTAAAGATGGCTTCTTCTTTGTCCCAATCTTCTTGTTGCACAGTCTTTTCTTGTAGTTTCTCGTAGGTACAGATCACCATTTCTAAGAATTGAAAAACAGAGCCAAGAGAGCCCTTCCCTTCTTGTTCCTCTTCTTTGTATTTTTTAAATTCCATTTTCAGTTCATCCACAAGTGATGCCATTGTAAAAAAATTTTTTTCAAACAACCACCGAAGTGTTTTTAGTCATTCAAATATAATTTACAAAAGTCCCAAAGTCACCAAGCAATCCAAATACACACAAGCTGTTTCTTTTGACACTTTCTTCTTTTTTCACTTTCTCTTCCTGGGGTTACTGTTTAGTTACAAAGTTCCAGTTAAATGTATCTTTTAGAAGATACATTTTAAATTCCAGGCAGTCTCCTCCTTCCGAATCCTGCTCTTATTCTTTTCCTCTCCCTTCCCACTTACAGCAAAAAAAAAAGGTTTTTTTAGTGTTCAGAAATCCTTATTGTCCCCTTGTCATTTAATTATCCAGTTTAATTACCTATTAATACCAAAGCGGGTTTTTCTGATTTCTCATTCATCTCTGTTCGCTGTCAACGTAAGGAAGGAGAGTGAAAAAAAAAACTTTCCCTTTTCACTTTCATTCGGTGCTTCCAAATCTTCCTTGGGAGCAATGTATCTTTTTTAAAATTTAAATTCCAGGATACCTCAGTTGTTGCTTCTTATCCCGGTCAGCCAAAACTTTCACTTCTTAACTTCCTCCTGCACTTTCTTTTCTGGATGAGTGCTTCTTTGAGGCGGCCATTTCTAACCCCTGCTCTTACCGCCTTCGGGAAAGGGAGTTTAGCCAGCTGGGGAAGAAAGATGCAGCTTTCCTCGACCCTGCTGGGATCTCCCCCCTCTTCGCTACCTCTACGGGGTGGTTTAGCCCCGAAGCCAACTGGCTCAGGACGCTCAAGCAGCGAGCCCAGGCAGAAACTGCGTAAGATCGCAGATTCCTGCCTGCCACCGAAGCCCTGCAAACCAGAAGTCATTGTACATTCTTGTTATGAATTTTTCCTCCTTGCCTGTCTAGTTGTTGGTCTAGTTGTTGTATTTGGTCTAGTTGTTGTAAATCTTTTTCTATCCTGTGGTCTTCTGGATCTTTTCTAAATTTTGTCTGAATTTGTAAGTAAGACCACCAATCTATAATTATATCCTGATCTTTTAATTCTTCAATTGTTTTTAGATTCCTTTGATTATCTAATAATTCTTCATATCTAATCATTTTTTTTTTGTATCCCTTGTGTTTGGATATAATATTGCTTCCATAGGTGAAACCCAACTTGGTCATTTCATATAATGTTTTGTTTTTACCTTTTTCAGGTGACATTTTGTTTTAAAGCTGACTTGAAATATGCCTTTTTCCCCTCTCTCCCCCCCTCCCCTCTAATCTCCATAGTCAAGGTTTGGAAATCCCTCCGTACAGCTTTCATCTGCCTGTTTCTTGCTTCGTTCTCATTGCCAAGAGTACTTAGCCTTAACTGTGAGGTGTGCATGAAAAACACTTTTTCTGACACAAATGATCCATGAATCACACAATGATGCTAGATATTTCTGTCCAGAAAACATAGGCATACCCACAAACTTTGGTCTACAGACAGGCTCATTTCCAAGCTAGAAGATGACAGTTTAGTACAAAAGCAAATTAGGTCTTATCTTACCTGAAGAAAAGTGTGAGGAAATCAATAAATCTTGCTTAGCTCTTTTGAAAAAGAAGTGAATAGAAATAAGATGAATGAATACAGTGAAAAGACTCTCATAACCCAGAATTAGGTTTATTTGCTATGGGATCAAGCTGAGAGATAGATTGGACACTCTCTGCTGCTTCAATATTGGTACGTTTTTTAAGGGCCCATGTCAGTTACACTGTTTTATGCTAAAAAGCATCCAGAAAACAGATTATTTTAGACCAGTGAGAGGCAAGAAGAAGAAATGCTTTCCAAACAAAAATTAGCTTAATTTCACTCTAAATTTTAAAGAAAAAAAATCAATCATATTGTGACTCAGAAAAGTTGACAGAGAAAAAGACTGCTTGATTGAATTTCTTATTGCTTCAATAACTTTGAAACAACTTTTTTAATGCATCAAGTAAACTGTTGGTGAAGGAGCCTCCAATTTGTGATAGTCCAATTTTCCGTGATAATTACAGTGAATCATGTTAAACCATGATGTAGTGTGATGCATGAATCTATATATTACATAAAACAGTGGTCACCAACCAGCGGGCCAGGGACCACTGGTGGTCCATGAGAAAATTTTGGTGGTCTGCAGAGAAATGTCCCCGCCAAAGCATATCCCAAAGCAATTAATCCAGGCTGCATGAGAACACAAGGCTGCACTACCCACATGGTCCGCAGGAATACAAGACATGTATCGCATTGAGAACATGAGGTAGTGAGGGGAGGGAGGAAAGGGTGTATTCTGCTTCTTTCTTCTTCTGCTTTTGGCTGCACACAAGGAAAGCAGCAAAAGTCTTTATTTCTCTCCCCCAAACTCCTCTGTTTGGTCCGATAGGATAGAAGTGCTCTGGGTCCTGTTGGCTAAGGAATGTTATCAGGCAGGGCCCAGAAGAAGAATCTTTTCTGCTGTAGTGTCTATTGTGTAGTAGGCTTCAGTAGGCAAGAGCCAGACCAGCATAGCTGCAACAGCATTTACTGATTCAAAACTGGAACTGTGAAACTGCAGGCAAATGCCTGTGATTTATACTCTAGGCCTACAGGGCCGTAACCAATCATAGAACTAGAAAAAGCCCGACCAAATATAAATGTTCTAAATTTCCCTCCAAAACAGTTGGAGCTAACAGTTAGGGTCATCTAAAAGTTAATTTCACTTTAACACACTTAACAGTTTGATTGATTTATCTTATTTGTCAATCGCTTACAAGATAATAGGTATAAGTATATACATAGTTATGAATACACGAAATGGGTACATATAAGAAAAATAAAAGAAACAATAGGACAGGGATGGTAGGCACGTTGGTGTGCTTATGCACGCTCCCTACAGACCTCTTAGGAAAGGAGTAAGGTCAATAGTAGACAGTCTAAGGTTAAAGTTTTTGGGGTTTGGGGAAGAAACCACAGAGTCAGGTAGAGTATTCCAGACATTGACCACTCTGTTGCTGAAGTCGTATTTTCTGCAATCAAGTTTGGTGCGCTTAACCTTGAGTTTGTATCTATTGTGTGCTCTTGTGTTGTTATGGTTGAAGCTGAAGTATTCATTGACAGGTAAGTTATTGCAATGTATGATTTTATATACCATACTTACCATACTTATATACCATACTTATGCCGAAGACAGCGTAATTCAAGGTTTTCTAGGTCTAGAATTTCAAGTCTAGTGGCATAAGGTATTCTACAATGAGAAGAGGAGTGGAGAATTCTTCTTGTGAAATATTTCTGAACTTTCTCAACTGTGCTAATATCAGATACGTAATGTGGGTTCCAGACTGATGAGCTGTATTCGAGTATTGGTCTAGCAAATGTTTCGTATGCTCTAGTTAGTAGTGTGATATTACCAGAGAAAAAGCTACGTAGGATTAAGTTAACAACTCTTAATGCCTTTTTGGCTATGTAGTTACAGTGGGCTCTAGCACTTAGATCATTAGAGATGAGTATTCCAAGGTCCTTTACAGAGCTTCGATCATCAACAAGATCTTGACTATTCAGCTTGTATTTTATTTTCTGATTTTTTCTGCCAATATGTAAGACAGAGCATTTATTTGTTGAGATTTGAAGTTGCCATTTGTTTGACCATTCTGATACATAGTCAAGATCTTTTTGAAGGGTAGCAGTATTGTCTGTGGTATTGAACAGCTTTACATCATCAGCAGAGAGAACGCAGTTGCTCTTAATGTGATCACAGAGGTCATTTATGTAGAGAATGAAGAGAGTTGGTCCTAAAATGCTGCCTTGGGGGACACCACTGTTGACAGGTACAGAATTTGATAGGACACTCCCAATTTTGACCATTGTATGTTTGACAGGAATACTTCTATCCAGTTATTTAGGAGTAGTTTGTTATGTACCACTGAATCAAAGGCTTTACAGAAGTCTATGTAGATTGCATCTATTGCTTTGTCCTGATCGAGTTGTGTAGTCCATATGTTTTTGCAGTGTAAGAGTTGCAGATTACAGGATAGTTTTTTTCTGAAACCAAATTGTTTATTAGAGAATAGGTTGTTTGTCTCTAAGTGGAGGATAATGGATTGGTTAATAATTGATTCCATGATTTTACAGGTGATGCAGCATGAGGAGATTGGTCTGTAATTTTCAACTAGGCTGGGGTCTCCCTTTTTGAAGATGGGGATGACCGTGGCTTGTGACCATAGTTTTGGCAAGGAGCTGGTCCTGAAAGATTTTTCAAAGATTATGCTTAGAGGTTCGGCTATGGCAGTGGATAGCTTTTTTAAGAAGTAGGCACATATTCCGTCCAGTCCAATAGATAGAGATGGTTTTAGATTGCGTAGTGCTTTTTCAACATTGTCTTCTGTAAAATCAATATGTATTAGATCATTGTAGTTGTCTGTGGTTCAGCTAGGAAATATTGGGCATGATCCATTGCTGTTTACAAATACTGAGCCGAAGAATGTTTTAAAGATGTTGGCTTTAATGGTGTTGTCGTTGCAATCTTTACCATTAGGTCCTATCAGGGGTAGGATGGACCTTGAGTCTTTTAGTTTGTTGTTTACAAAATTGTAAAAAGCGCGGGTGGAATTGGTGCGTAGAAGATTTTCCTCTTGTTTAATGTGATAATTGGTGCATTCAAACTTTATCTGGTGGCATAAATTTTTTTATCTGCTTTTGAAATTGGCAACGTGACCAAATTTGTTTTTCCACAGAGTGATCTCTTTTTGGATTGAAGTTTCCTTATTATTATGGGTAATCTGGGTTTTTTTGTTTTGGGAGTTGTTGTAGTTTGATGACTCTTGATGAACATATAGTTTGATGACTCTTTTGACTTCACGTAAAAATATGTTGTAATGGTCTTCAACAGTATTGCATCCAGCGAATAGAGATTGCCAATCAAGGGATGAGAGATCGTTGTCTATAAGATCATAGTTGCCTTTTTTGAAGTTATAATTGGGGATTATGTCATTGTGATGATTTTTGTGTGGGCGTATGTTGAGACAAAAGTCAATCATATTGTGGTCAGTCATCTAAAGGTTAGTGTCAGCATTCCAGCAACCCTCCATTCCAACCAATAACTCCGAGACAGACATCTCTCGAAGGTTCCTTTATATGGATAGTAACTGGCACATTTGTGGAATCATGAATCTGAAAGTTTCAGGCTTCCTTGCAAAAGTCAAAACTACAAATCCCCCCTTAGCCATCATCACATCACATGGTCCAATCATCATATGTCCTAAAGTAAGATTTCCATTTCATTATGCACCACACTCAGTGACCTTGAACCAGCAGAAGAATTTTATTTTGTCTAACTTGATATACTCAAATGAATTCCTCCCTTTCACTTTCTCAGGCTCAATTGTGGCAGTGTGGGAGCATCGAATCTCAATATAGCTTCCAAAGCTGATAGTTAGTTTCACATTAGCACAGTTAACACAACTATATATTTATTTTATTTATTTTTATTTATTTGATTTATATTGCTATCTATTCACCCATTGCAACTCGAGGCGGCTTATACGATGTAAAATCATATTTAAAACAAAAAATAAAAACAGTAACAAAAAGAATCAAATAAATTAGTAAAGTACAATAGAACAAAATTTGGGAAAACAAAAAACAAAACAAAAATAAAAACCAACTCCCACCCATCACCCCGACGACAGTGGATCACACTAGCCATCTGATGGGTTCCATCCCTCTCTGGGTTCCCCAGGCCCACTGGCAAAACAATATATATATTGGATAGAACTAGAATAGTTCTTATGCTCAGACTGTTCAACATTCATAGTCTTTGAGATAAGCTGGAGGTCCACAGATCCTGGTGGACCACTGCAATGTTACTGGAGAGTTCTATTGACATAGAATATTGTTCGTCTCCAATTGGACAGAGTCTTGATGGCCATTTTGGTCACCCATGAGTGGCGAAGGTTCTATGGCCTTTGGTTCCTCTGTTTCTCTGGAGATGGCCATGGATGGTGTCGGCAGACTTGGAGGAAAACAGTTTTCTTGTGGGTCTGATAAAATCTTGGGATCCTCATCCAGGACTGGTCTGGCCTGCTGATGCCATAATTAATCAATGTGGCTCCATGATTGTACGATCATCTCCCAGAGTAATCTCGTATGACAAGGGACCCATTACCTTAGTTATACTAGTTGCCATTCAAGGTGCTCAAACTCCCATATTTCCTGGCCCAGAGTAAGTCACCCAGCTGTAAGTACCTGGGGTGGTGGTGGTGGCTGAGCCATCTCCATTGCTATTCTGTCTGGGTGAAGTTAGTCGAGCTTCGTTGTGAGCCAGAGGCCCCACCTCACCTTTGCTGGGCTGCAATCTGTTGTTGTACAGGGAGTTGTGTGTTGACACAGGAGGAAGTTCTCCAGGCAGTGATTCCAGTCCCCAGTCATCATCTGTTTGAGCAACTCCTTTGTGGTCTTAACCATTTATTCAGCCTGACCATTGGTTGCGGGGTGGAATGGAGCAGATGTTACATGTTGAATCATGTTGGCATTGAGGAATGATTGAAACTCTTCTGCTGTGAATTGTGCCCCATTGTCAGACATGATCACATCTGGCAGACCATGTGTGGTGAACAGCTGGCATAACTCTTGGATGACTCTGGTCATTGTCATCAATGAGACTGGTGCCACTGCCAAACATTTGGAATAACTGTCTACTACTATCAGAACATCTGCCCTTGGAAAGGACCCGCAAAGTAAATGTGCACACGAGATCATGGAGTGTGCATGGTCTCCTAGCAGTGCACTGTTGCTTGTGGTATCTCTAGTCAGGTTTTTTGGCAAGCTTGGCAACTACTTACTTGATTCTCAATGTCTTTGTCCAGGCCTGGCCAACACAAGTAGCTCCTGGCAAGAGCCTTCATCAAAATAATCCCTGGTTGCCCCTCATGTAGGGAACCCAGCACCTTGGAATGAAGACTAGGTGGAATGATGACCCTGCTGCTCCACAGCACACAACCCTTGTGGGCCGACAGTTCATTTTTCCAAGAAATGTACTGCTGGAACTCAGGGCCTGGCTGGGCCTCTGGACATCCCCCTAACATCCAATTGAGAATGCAGCTAAGTGTTTTGTCCATGGTGGTTTCAGCTGCAATGTCGCCTTCATGTAGGAGTGCTTCAGACAGGTCCTGGATTGCCAGAATATGACAAGCTAGGGCCAGATCTGGCTCAGTCTGTTTTAGAGGCAATCAGCTAAGAGCCTCGGCATAGTCCACTTCCTTGCTTGGCTTGTGGGCTAGCTGGTACCAGTATGCAGCCATGAAAATGGACCATCATAGCATTTGCAGTGACAGGACCTGAAGTGTCTGTTTGTTGGCTGTAAAGAGACCAAGCAGAAGTTTGTGGTCTGTAAAGATGGTGAAAGTTCATCCACATAAGAAGTAGTGGAACTGCTTAATGCCAGACACTATGGCAAGGCCTTCCTTGTCTATTTGGGCATAGTTCCTTTCAGCCGATGATAACATTCTAGAATAGTATGTGATGGGGGCCTCTCTACCATCTGGTATCCTGTGGCTTAGTACTGCCCTAATGCCATATGGTGAAGCATCACAGGCTAGTGTTACTGGTAGGGTTTTGTTGAAATGAGCTAGTACAGAATCCGAGGATAGCAATGATTTTATCATCTTGAATGCTTTGTCTTGAGTGCTTAACCAAACCCAGGGTGCTTTTTTGTCCAGTAGGCAGAGTAGCGGTTCTGCCAGGGCAGTCATATGTAGTAAGAAGGAGTGGTAAAAACTGAGTAAGTCCAGAAATGCTTTAAGTTCCCTCTTGGATTTTGGTGTGAGGGCTTGCTGAATTGCCTTTAGCTTTCCTTCAGATGGGTGGATTCTGGCAGCGTTGATGTGAAAACCCAGGAATTCTGTGGATTCCACACCAATCTGGCACTTTTCCTTCCTGAGTTTTATGCCTGCCTTGTGGAAATGTTGAAGTACTGTGTGGAGACATTCCACCAGGACTGCCGCTGATTCCCCCACAATCAGGATGTCATTAAAGTATGGGCAGACACTAAGAATGTTCTTCAGTGTTCATTCCATAATACTTTGGAATGCACCTCTGTGTGTGATTATTATCTGTGCCTCTGTGGTAGCATTGCCACTGGCAGCTGCTGGTAGGCCTGAGCAAGGTCTAGCTTAGCAAAAATTTGGCCTCCCTGGAGTGAGGCAAGGATGTGGCTTACCACTGGTACAGGGTAAGCATGCTGCTGTAGTGTCTTGTTTATGGTTGGAGCACTCCCTGCTGTACCAGCTTGTCTAGTTCCACATCAATTTTAGGCTTCAATGCAAAGGGAACCCTGCATGGTTTTAATTGGATTGGTGTTACTGCTGGATCGAGGTTGAGTGCCCCTTTGTATTGTCCCAGTTCAGCACTGAATGCGTCCGCATATTGTTGGCATACTGCTTCTAGATCGGCTATTTGGGTTCGATGAATGCCCATTACCCTGATGCCCAGGGCCTTGAACCAGTCCAATCTTATGAGGCTGATGCACAGCCCCTCTACCACCACTACACCGAGGGGACCCTCGAGCTCTCTAAATTGTACGCTAATGGTAGCTTCGCCCCTTACAGGAACATGATGACTCAATGATTTGAGTGGGGCTTGCCATTGGCTATGTTTGCAAATATGATCAAAAGTCATGGATGATATAATGGACAGGGCCAATTTAGTATCAAACTCCATGGAAAATGGGACCCCTTGAAGTTTTAGTTGGAGTTTTATCTTTTTTTTTTAATGGGGCATTGGGCCCCTGTGTTTTGGATGCTACACCTTCCCGTGCAGTATTCAACTCTATTATGTCCTGAAGGCTTTTTCCCCTTGTGCTGCTGTGTCGCAGATTTCATTTCCCACTGACAACCTCTGTAAACTCTGGCAATGTGTCCTTGATTTCCACAGGCACAGCATACAGCTATGTAGAATCTGCACTCTACTCTTTTGTTCCCCACCACCACCACCAGCTTGCTCAGATCTGTGTGGGAGTTGCTTGCTCTGTGGAGCATGGCCGTCTCAGTGGCTCTCTCCACAAGTGGCTGATTTTGCCACTCTCATTGACCTCCACCAAGCCTTCTGCAGTCTCTTGGTGGATCATTGGGGGACTGGTGTGTGTTTTTTGTGGCCAGAGAGTCTTCATAGCCCCTCTGGCAGCCTCGTCCACCATGACTTCTTTCAATGCATCTTGGAAAGTCAGTTTCTCCATAGCAAATAGGAACTGCTGTAATTCACTATTATGCAGACTGCAAATGAGCTTGTCTCTGAGACACTCTTCCAGATCAGGGAACTCATACTGGCATGAAGCTTGGCAAACACAAACTTTGCTGCAGATTCCCTGGCATTCCTTGGCATGCAGTTGGTAAGTTACAAAAGGGTTGTTTATCATTAAGATCTGCTTTGTGATCAAAGGCAACGTGAAATGGGGGCAGGGAGGAGAGAAGAAATAGCAGCTTGCGCAACTTACTTAACCAAGAGTTTCTGAACCTGAAAGTCCCCATCACTCCCCCATATGGTTCTTCATCAGGCCACAGGAAAAAAGAAACTCAGAAAGCCACCCAAGACAGCAAACATTTGTTTCTTTAGAATCCACATGCCTTGTTGTATTTTAATTCTCCTTTCTACTCTCCCATCCCCCATTTTTGAAGTCAGGCCGCTGAAAATCTAACAATTCAAGTTTGCAAAGACTGGGTGATTCCAATGGATTCTCCCCCCCCCCCATCTCTTCCTCTAAAGAAAAGTTGCTCCAACTTATGGTAAAAGTGAGGAGAATAACAGCAGAATAACACTGATTAATATAGGGACACTGCATTGGATGGAAGCCCCCCTGTGTGTGCGCGCATGCACATGCGTGGCCATGTATTCAGAGACTGGTAAAATTCTGGAAGTTCTGAGCCAAAGAAAAAGGCAGAGGCTAGAGGAGAATCAACACCACCACCACCACCCCCACAGCAAGCAAGTTGGGAAAAGTCAAAAATCCGCCATAGAAAAGTTTCCCAAAAGGCTGCAGAGATAACAAGAGAGGGCAGCCTGGATAAATCACACCCTACAAGCATTGCGTTCCCCATTCTTGTGTGGGAAATCTCTTCCAATCCACCCCCTCTTTTCCCTAATCTCTGCCAGAAACACCCCCTCTTTTCCTAATCTCTCTCTCTCTCTCTCTCTCTCTCTCTCTCTCTCTCACACACACACACACACACACACACACACACACACACCCATGGCAGGGGCTGATCATGACAATGTGAAAAGTCCTGGACATGTTCAAAAGTGCCTCTACCCTTCTCCCTTTTTTTCTTGCTCGCTTTTCTTATGTGTGAGAAAGAAAGCGGGGGGGGGGATGTGGCGGAGGGTTGGATGAGTGACAACCAAGTGGCAGGGAAGCAGGGATCAAAAGAATTAGGCGAGGCAAGAGAATGCGATCCGATGGACAGGGTAGTCATGTGGAATGAGTTGGGCAAGTTTCCCCCCCCTTCCCCCCATGCCTCCTGACTTCATGTTGTTTGCACTTCAAGTGATGTGAGAAATGGCGGGGAAATTTAAGCCTTGCATGCGCTTAAATAGGCCCAAATTTGGGGGGGGCAGGCCTTAATTTAACTACATGTACACAAAGCAGTGCTGGGCCTTCGTTTTGGGATGGGGTGTATTGTTGGAGAAACATGGTACAAAAAAAAGATATAGCACAAAATCATCTATTAAGAATGAAATTCATAGGCACATTCACAGAGCAATACTGATTTTTTTTTTTCTGAAATTCATTCCTCAGTTTAAAAAACAGAAATATATGAATTAGGTTCTGTATTGGGCTCAGCTCGTACTCAAGTCAATAACCATTCAAGAGTTAGTAGTGTCATGGTTAGAAAAATTGGTAAAGCAATATATAGATTTAAATTTTAAAACCAGAAATATTTTTGTTGGTACCCACATAAATAAAGGGACTACAATACATATTTAATTTTACACGTGTTAACAGTGGCTAGAATTATGTTTGCACAACAGTGGAAAAATGAAGAGATCCTTATAGATGAAAATGTAATTTAAAAAATATTACAATGTGGAGAAATGGATAGATAAAGATAAGAGATAGAAATTAGATGAAGAACCATCATTGCTATGTATGAATCAAATACAAAGAGGGTTGATAATTATAAACATGTTGTTATAATTTACACAATTATAAATAAGCCAATACAAAGAAAAAAATAGTTAAAACACTACTATTATTGTTATATGTTATATGTTGATACTTCTGTTTTCCTATTAGGAAAAAGCAAAGGAAAAAAAGAGCAAAGGAGTCGGCACTTGACCGGGGCTGGTGGTGATGGTGGTAGGAGGAGGTAGGTGACAAGTGAGGCTTGCTGCTTGCCCCCTCATTAACTGATCAGCAGTGGAAGGCCAGGCAGCAATCAGCAGCTATTCTTTGAGTACTGGATTAAATACACAGAGGTAATGCTTGAACAAGACTAGGGGAAACATTTATCTTTGGCAATTCTGTAGCATGAATTCCAGTTTTTCTGGGTGGGTAGATGAGTGGGTAGAGCTACAACAGGAGGATGAGACTGTAATTTAGGCACATAGTGCAAGCCACTACAATATATCTATTCTTTTTTCATGGTGCAATAATACACATAATTGTTATGCATAAAGATACACAACCCTACAATTGAATTTACATTCTTTGTCCATAATTATGAGACCAGCATTATGTAACACAACTCAATTTTACTTTTATACATAGATAAATAGATGTACTTCCATCCTTATATACATACATACACGCATATAGAAAGTGAGGCTCTATAGACCAACCACAAGGTATTTTATTATTATTATTTTCTGAGAAAAAAATGTACCTGGGAAAGTTCAAAGTTCATGTACCGTGTTTCTCATAAAATAAGGCTGGGTCTTTTTTTTTTTTTTGAGCCCCGAAAAAATGGCTAGGACGTCTTTTCAGGGGTGACTTAATTTCCTCCCCCTCACATACCCCAACCTAGAGCACTCCAAGTACACTCAGCTCTCCACAAGGCTTCTTCTATAGGCCGATGGAAGCTCCCCGAAGGCAGAGTCACCAGCCGCTTCTATCGGCCAGTAGAAGCGGCATCATGGAGAGGTGAGTGCGCATGGGGCACTCTAGGTGGAGGTGTGCATGGGGGAGGAAATCTATCAGCTGGTAGAAGCGGCCTCAGGTTGAGGTGCCCACGCTCAGTCCACTTGCCATGAAGCCATTTCTATCGGCCGATGGAAGCTCTCCGAAGGCAGAGTCACCAGCCACTTCAGGGCGAGGCATGGCTGCACATGGGGTGTTCCTGAAAGGAGCGCCCCCCACACACTCCCCTCATCACAAAGCCATTTCTATCAGCCAATAGAAGCTCCCCAAAGGCAGAGTCACCAGCCACTTCTATCGACCAGCAGAAGCAGCCTCGGTGCCCACGCACAGTCCCCTTGCCACGAAGCCGTTTCTCTCGGCTGATGGAATCTCCCCGAAGGCAGAGTCACCAGCCGCTTCTATTGGCTGGTAGAACGGCCTTGGGGAGAACGCCCATGCACAGTCCCCTTGCCATGAAGCCATTTCTATCAGCCGATGGAAGCTCCCTGAAGGCGGAGTCACCAGCTGCTTCTATTGGCCAGTAGAAGTGGCCTCAGGGTGAGTGCCCACACTCAGTCTGATGTGTTGCGGATCCCACTGCCAGGATGAATTAGTCAGCTGATGACCTGCACCCGGGCAGACTGTCCGGGCGGGCCCCTCTTAGTGGCAAAGATGACAGCGACACAAAGGTTTCTTTTGGTGAGAGGAAGCACAGATAGTACTACGCACCTCTCTTTTATTGTGCAGCAAGCAGGGGGGGGGGGTTATGTTACACATGAGGAAGTTAGACAGGAATAGGGAATATTGCCATATATGGCTACACCTTATGCTATAGCCAATTCATGTTTTACACGTTGCTGTTCCACAGTGTCGCCCTATATGTGTATTGTATGTGTATTGGGTTTTCTGTGTACGTGACTTCCTACTGATGTGTCATGATATTGCAACATCTCCTCTGTTTTTTATTATTTTGAGACCTCTCTATTCTATGCTGCAAGATCTAGTCCTCCTCCGAGTCCAAGTCCTGCCAGCATATTAGAATGCGAGGGCCGTCTCCTTTTTCTGGGTATTCATCTTCGTTCTCCTCCGAGTCCGAAGTGAATGCCAGTAGAGACCTTTTTTCTGCTGGAGTGTTGATCTCGGACCTTATTTTTACAAGCATGTTTATGTTGGTAATCTCAGTATCAATAATGGCCAGTCGTTTTTTAAGAAATTGCATTATTTTCCCGAATACACAAGGGCCCATGGCGCACAGCAATAGGAGCAATATTAATGGTCCGGCAATTGAAGAAAGAAGTGTTGTGAGCCATGGGGAGAAATTAAACATATTATGGTACCAAGTGTTACCTGCTTCCCTTTCCCTTCTGCGTATTTCCAACCGCTCTTTTAGTTTATCTAATGAATCTTGTACTAAGCCGGTATGATCAGCATGGAAACAACATTCTTCTTTTAATGCTACACATAGCCCTCCTTCTTTTAAAAACAACAGATCAAGGCCACTTCTATTCTGCAAAACAACTTCTGATAAGGATGTAAGAGATGTTTTAAGGTGAGAAATAGACTGTTCAAGAAGTTCAAGATCTTTGTCTATATCAGCACGCAAAGTTTGGTATTGATTATTACTAACTGCTAGACCGGCAATTCCCGTAGCAGCACCTGTAGCTCCTAGTCCTAGTAATACAGCAAGGGTAAGGGTGGTGACTACCTCTCTCTTAGGACGAGCAAAATTGGTGTTATCCTGCAGAAAGGTTTGGCCGGAGTGGTAAGTTATTTTTGGGACTATCGAAATGAGAACACAGTAACCATTCCCTTGAGTGATGGTGGGGCCGTGAGCACAAGCGGTGAGGCCAGTGTCACAGGCCCACCATGAATTGTTGTCCGGAACAAAATACAAGTTCTGAAAAACAGTAGTGAAATTCCCACTGGTACTCCAAAGTGCCCTTGAAGTACTATTGAGCCATAAGTAAGTCTGGTTACAATGATGACTTGTGGTGTTAGGTACATTTCCCAGGCAGTATCCTGTCCCTATAATGTTACCAATGGTTTGAGTACCTTGTGACCAACGACAAGATGAAGGTGAGTTTTGGGCAGTGAAATTGGTGGTGCTACCGACGGCCTCATAGTAAGGGGGGCCTGCGTTAAGACACAGCCAACAATCATTGGTAATTGCAGGGTTGCTGGCATTGAGGAGGAGGTAACTAGAGTTTATTAACCGTAGCAAAGGTTGGGGAACTGTATGGCCTGGACGATATTCTACCAGGGATATGTATCTATTAGGACCTACTTGAATAGCGGGCCACTCAATGACGAGTTTTATGGTAAAGGTATTGCCATAGTCGTACCCATCAGCATAGATCCGGATTCCCCAGGTAAGACCCGCCTCCCACCGTGTAGTCAGCCTTTTCCCTCCCGCTGAAAACAAAATATACATGGGATTACATGGAGTCCATGTGCCCCCTGAGGGGCAAACAGCCTGATGCCAAGAACCATTTTGGAAGACAAAGATATAATCATCTTTGATCGGTGGCGACCAGGAGATAGAACCAGTGGAGAGACATGACCAAGCGGCACAGAAGGCGTCTGCGGGGCCTCCACAAACACAAATATTCTCGTGAGTCTGCTTATGTCCGGGGCAAATATAAAATCGATAGCGATGGACAAATCCTGGAGAAGGTGTGGGTATCTTGGTCGTGCTGGTGTAGGCGGTGAGGCCTACCAATATCTGTCCGACGTCAGCTTTGAGGGTAGGCCACCAGGTGTATGGGTGAGTGGTGTTGCTGATGGAAAATAAGACACGATCGTAGGCATCATATATTGTCCAAGTTTGTTTCACTGGCTGGTGTAGATTGAGGGGGTTTGCAGGCAACGTTTGTAGGAAAAAGGAAGAAAATAATGCAGTGAAGAAGAGGAGGCAGTTATTCATCATGGAGCTTCAACCAGTGGAGATCCAGAGGGTCTGCGTTGGGTTGTGGCTGATCAGGTGGGGAGGTGTGGCAAGGGCGCACACAGCGACCAGGAATCCAGAGAACTTTTTCAGGTAACTGAATTGCAGCGTAACCTCGCCCCCAGGTGATAAGTTCAGCAGAACCCTTCCAAGCTGGATCTGGGAGTTGCCTGTAATAGACAAGTGGTCTTGCAGTGGGGAGAGAGGGTTTAGTGAAATGACGAGACACAGCAGATGAGGGAGGGTTCCCAGTGAGGTTAAGGAAATTAAGAGTATACAAACAGACATTTAACAGATTTTGCAGTGTTGGGAGGTTGGGGGGGCTAATCCCTTTTGACCCCGTGTACCGATCAAGGGCTTGTTTAAGCGTTTGGTTTGCCCTTTCTACAATAGCTTGACCTTGGCTATTGAAAGGGATTCCAAATTTGTGGTTAATGGACCAATGATGGCAAAACTCCGAAAAGGCAGAGCTTGTGTAGGCAGGTCCATTATCCGTTTTTAGTATTTTTGAACATCCCAACACTGAAAAGGTTCGAATACAGTGGTTGATTACCTGTTTTGCATTTTCGCCCCTTTGGGGCGTGGCCAATGTGAATCCTGAATAAGTATCAATGGTAACATGAAGATATTTCCATGGGGCAAAAGGAGGGTATTGAGTAACATCCATTTGCCACGTATCACATGCCTGAAGTCCCCTGGGGTTAACCCCTTGAGGGATAGCTTTCGCTTGGAGACTGCATGTGGGGCATTGTTGGATGATAGCAATTACTTCAGCCATGGTAATGCCAAATTGTTTGACCAGAGCCTTTTTATTTTGGTGAAAATAAGCATGGCTTTCTCCTGCCATTAAGGGGGCAGGTTGTGTTTGAGCAGCAAAAACCTGTTGGCAAGCAGTATCAGCTCTGACATTTCCCTCGGAGAGGTAACCCGGAAGGTGCTGGTGACTCCGAATGTGAGCAATAAAAAAAGGATATTGACGAGCAGTAATGAGTTGTTGTAAGCAAGAGAACAGTTTTAAAAGGGAAATCTCCATGGAGGGGGAAAGATAAGAGCCATATATGTGAAATACTACTTGAGTGACATACAAGCTGTCAGAGATAAGATTGATTGGGATGTGAGGAAATTTTTCCAAGGCTAAGATGACGGCCGCTAGTTCTGCTTTTTGGGCTGAGGTCTGAAGAGTTGTACGACAGGAATGCCATTGGCCATCTTCCAGCCAAGTACAGGCACCAATGGTCTTGGAACCATCAGTAAAGATGGTCAAAGCTTCAGAGAGAGGTTGTGTGGAGAGGGGTGAAAGAAAAGTGATGGGTACGGTCTTTATAATTTGAATGCGAGGATCAGCTGGCAAATGACACGATACTGATCCGACCCAATCAGCTAATGCGTATTGGAGATCCTCTGAATTTTGAAAGAGCTGTTCCCAAGTATGTAGTTTGAGAGGAACATATACAGTGCTGGGTTCTATACCCATGAGGGCTTTGAGACGTGTTTGGCCTTTTTGAATTAATAGGGCCATTTGCATGGTTTTTGTGGTAATTGTTGGACGAGGGGTGTGTGGTAAGTGCAACCATTCAATGATCGTAATACGCTTGCGGGAGGAAACCACTTGTAATAATATGGCTGTAAAAAGAGCACATGTTGGAAGGATGGCTAGAGAAACGGGTACATCTGGGTGTATGCGGTCAACCCACTGTTCTCTTAAGGCTTGGTTAATTTTGGTTAGGCAATCTTTCTGTTCTTTGGTTAGTGGAATTTTCTGGGCTGGCTGTTGACAGCCAGTAAGAGCTGAAAATAATGGGGAAAGATCATTAGTAGAGATAGACAGGAAAGGTCTGGCCTAATTGATAGTACCTAAACACTGTTGGAGTTGCACCAGTGTGGGGCTAGGGGGAAGATTAATAAGAGGAAGATCTGGTGAAGCAGTAGATCGTAAGAGTTTATGGCCTAAATATTGGAAGGGATAATGGGCTTGTATCTTCTCAGGCGCTACATGAAGTCCTGCAGCGGTGAGTTGCTGTGTGAGTTCAGGAATAGTTTTTTGTACGGTGCCTTTTGGCCCTTCAGCTGCTATCAAGATGTCATCCATGTAATGATATACTAAAAATGAGGGGTGGCTCTCTCGAAAGGGGGTGAGAACCTGGTCTACATAATATTGGCACGTAGTTGGGCTATTCAGCATGCCCTGAGGTAAAACCTTCCACTGATATCTAGCAGTAGGTTTAGCATTGTTATATTCTGGCACCGTAAATGCAAACAAGAGGCGATCACTTTTATTCAAAGGTATAGAGAAAAAACAGTCCTTCAGATCAATTATAATGAGGTCATAATTATGAGGAATAATATTAGGACTAGGCAAGCCGCATTGTAGTGCCCCCATGGGTTGGAGAATGGTATTAATGGCCCTCAAATCCTGAAGGAGACTCCATTTCCCTGATTTCTTTTTTACGACAAAGACAGGAGTATTATAAGGACTTTGTGATGGCTCAAGGTGACCTAAAGTAAGTTGTTCCTTGACTAAACCCTGTAAGGCTGATCGTTTTTCTACAGGTAGTGGCCATTGATCAATCCAGACTGGAGTTGAAGATTTGAGTTGAAGTTTGAGAGGGGTAAGAGTTGCCATTGGCTAAGGAATGGTTAGCGTGGCATGAAATTGAGAGAGAAGGTCCCGTCCCCACAGATTAACGTGAAGAGGAAGGATGACAGGTTGAATGTAAGCAGTAGTGGAGACGCCAGCAGAAGTGGCAGAAAGCCACTTAGAACTGACCTTTGTTGTTTGAACACCGCCGACTCCCCGGACAGAGGGGGATTCTTTGGTTGGCCAGGTAGGGGGCCACTCAGAGGTACGGATGATGGAAACGTCTGCGCCTGTATCAACCAACCCTGTAAAGAGACGACCATTTAATTGGACGGTCATCATGGGCTTATTTCCTTCCACTGGGCAATCCAAAGCTAACAAATCAGAAGGGGGAGGAAGAATGACAAGGGTGGCAACAATAGAACCCTTGGCCATTGAGAAGGGGTGGTCCCCTATGCAGGCCTGGGAAAGATTCACTAAAGATCGATCAACATAAAGGAACGGGGCTGCCAGCACTCCTTCAATAGTCAGGGTGGAGTTAGGAATAATCAGCAAAGGGTGCTGTGAAGGGACAGGAAATGCTACTGTCAGAGGAAGGGTGATGACAGATCCAGGATCCTCATAGACAATGGATTCGGATAGAAGGACTGGCAAGGAAGTAGGTACAGCCTTTGGAGTGGGGCTAGCTGTTGGCCCCGAAACTAGTTTTCCGGCTGTTGCTGAGCCGGGCGGGGATTGGTGCGGCACTGGCTGGCCCAATGGAAACCATTGCGGCAGCGCGGGCACACAGTTTTTGGTTTAGAACCGGGGGGCTGGCCGCGCCCACGAGGGGCGCTGCCACCACCCGGAGCACGACACTGTGAACGAAAATGGCCAGGCTTCCC
This sequence comes from Pseudonaja textilis, assembly GCF_900518735.1. The sequence continues at coordinate 5,367,581 of NW_020769370.1, forward strand.
GCAATTATAACAATTTCCCTTCAGGCGAGAGGTGGACAAAGCAAGAGTAGAAGAAAGAACTGAAGCTAAAGCCGCAGTGCGGTGAGATTCCGTGCCTACTTCCTGGCACGCGTGAATATAATCCACAAGATTTTGAGTTGGCAAGGCTTGAAGGGGCTTGAGAATTTTCTGACAGTCCACATTAGCATTAGCAACAGCTAAACGCATGAGAAGTTCGCTCTGAGCGGCAATATTATCCACCTGCCTGCTAATGGCATCTGTGAGACGATCAATAAAGGAGGTATAGGGTTCAGAGGGCCCTTGAAGGATAGAAGTAAAGGAATGGGTAGGTTGAGAGGTGTTAGGGAGCCGCTTGAAGGCGTTTAGTGCAGCTTCCCTCATAATCGGGTACCCCCCCCACTCCCATAGTGATCTCTTGCGCGGGGTTTTGCACCGTACCTTGGCATAAGAGATGATCAAGAGTAACTCCTGCTGGTAGTCCGGCTGCAGCAGCAGCGTTAATACCGAGGTGAAATTCATTGTGCCAGGTGGCAAGCGAAGCAGGAGAGAGAAGCATAGAAGCAATAGCTTTTCACTCTGAAGCAAGAACCAGATGATGCGTAGAAATGGCTAAAAGTTGGCGGGTATACGGGGAGTCGATGCCATACTTAGAAGCAGCAGTTTTTAATTCCTTTAACAAAGTCCACTCCAATGGGGTATAATGAGGGACAGGATTACCCCCAGCAGCGGGGGTTTGAAGAATCATAGGGAAACAAGAAAGATCATCTGCAGATAGCTTTCCTTCCGCCAAAGCTGATTGAAAGGCATTACGGACAGGAGGATCTGTCACCATGGCGGAAGGAGGCAACGGAGAAGAGGGGTTCGGAGAAGAGTCAAGGGGTGGGGTGGAGTAGGGTGGAGGTGCCGAGGCAGCAACAGGACAGAGTTCAGCGGAAGGTGGGTCTGAGGAAGACTGGATAGAATCATCGGGAAAGAGAATATTAAGGGCGGCCATAATGGCACGCCAAGAACAAATAATCTGAGGCGGAGCCCTGGGTGGTTCATGCATCCATTTCCCCATCCGTTCCCAAGAGGAACGTTTAAGAGTGCCTTCCGCGGGATACGCGGGGCAGTGTTGTTGGACATAACTCAAAAAATCATCCAAATACTTTTTTGACAGAGGATATACATTTGTGCCGTTAGCCTTCTGCAAATAATTTGCCTTCTTCACTAAAGCGAGAAGTTCATCCCTATGCTTGAGTTGAACTTGAGAAAGTGAGGAGCCCATACTTACAATGCGCGAGCCTATTCCAGGTGCGTAGTACAGGAGTGAAGGAAGCGCATTCCTAGACAAGAATCATGCTTTGTCGGGGACGTATCGTTGAGACGATCACGTTGGGGTCACCAGTTGATTGCGTTGCGGGTCCCACTGCCAGGATGAATTAGTCAGCTGATGACCTGCACCCGGGCAGACTGTCCGGGCGGGCCCCTCTTAGTGGCAAAGATGACAGCGACACAAAGGTTTCTTTTGGTGAGAGGAAGCACAGATAGTACTACGCACCTCTCTTTTATTGTGCAGCAAGCAGGGGGTGGGGGGTTATGTTACACATGAGGAAGTTAGACAGGAATAGGGAATATTGCCATATATGGCTACATCTTATGCTATAGCCAATTCATGTTTTACACGTTGCTGTTCCACTGTGTCGCCCTATATGTGTATTGTATGTGTATTGGGTTTTCTGTGTACGTGACTTCCTACTGATGTCTCATGATATTGCAACAGCAGTCCCCTCACCATGAAGCCATTTCTATCAGCCAATGGAAGCTCCCTGAAGGCAGAATCACCAGCCACTTCTATCGGCTGGTAGAAGTGGCTTTGTGGCGAGGGGAGTGTGCATGGGGCACTCGCCCTGAGGTCACTTCTACTGGCCAATAGAAGCGGCTGGTGACTCTGCCTTTGGGGAGCTTCCATCGGCCAATAGAAACGGCTTCATGGCAGCCTTCCGGTTTGCCAGGCTTTGGCGGCGGCAGGGATTCGTGACTGTGCGCGATCGCTGTTGCGCTAGCCGTCTTGGTTCCTCTGATCCTGATGGGTCTGGAGGATAAGGCTGCCCTGTAGAGGCAGCCGAAGATAGGGAGGATCTGGGAAGGGGTTAGGAGGTGTCGCAGACCCCCTCCTCACCCAGCTTAACCTCCTTTTCTCAAGGCGGTGGAGCGGCGGTCAGCAATGGCCCCCACAAAGAAGCCGGCAGCTGGAAAAGATTGTGCTGGAGGAAGAAGGAGAAAGAAGAATCAGAAGTGAAAGTGTTGGCTGAGCTGGGAAAATAACAACCTTTAAAACCCTGGAAATGGAATTGCTTGAATTGCCTGAAAGATACATTGTATCCCTAAGAAGAGAAAAGCGGTGGAGAAAGCTGTCAAGGGAAAACTTTTTTTTGTTCACTCTCCCACCCCATAGAAATAGCAGATGAAGACTTGGAAAATATATTTGGGCACCGAAGGTAATTCAACTTGAAAGTTATCAGATAAAGGATTCTTGGACTTTGGATTTAACAACTTCAGAAATTGGAAAACCCGTATTTGAGGTATGGATTTCTGAGCGTTTAAAGGGAAATTGCTGTTGTAAGTGGGGGGAGAGGAAAAAAATTTTTTGGAGAAGAGCTTGAAAAAGGAGGAGACTGCCTAGAACTTTAAAGAAAGATATACTTTAATGGGAACTTTTTGATCAATTAGTAACCCCAGAAAGAGAAATAGAAGAAGGAAAAAAAAAAGTATTAAAAGAAATAGTTTATTTGGATCTCTTAGTGACTTTGGAATTTTTTGGAATTATTCTTGATTAAAAACACTTGGGTGGTTGTTTTTGAAAAAGTTTTTCTCTTCATGATGGCATTGATTCTGGATGAATTAAAAATTCAATATCAAAAATATAAAAAAGAAGAGCAAGATGGAAAAGACACTTTGGGCACTCTTTTTCAATTTTTAGAAATGGCGGTATGCACTTATGAAAAACTGACTACGCAGCAGGATGACTGGAAGAAGAAGAATAAGCCATCTTGGATGAACAATGGGTTTTCTTTGGGGAGGAGGAGGAAGAGGAAAATAAAAAGGGGATTTTAAGGTTTGAGAAAACAATCCAAAAAGAGAAAAATGAGATGAAAGGTGGATACAAGGTTAGAAAACAACAGAAAGGGGGTAAGCAAAAGAAGAAAAGGGAGGAGGAGAGACAATGGGGTAAAAAAGGCAAGGAGAAAAATAAACAAGAGAGAAAGGAGGGGATGAGAAGCCTTAATGGTGGGAAGCAAGATTTAAAGAAACAAAATCTACTTAGAGACAATGGGTAAATTTAATTGAAAAAGGGATTCTGGAAGGTACATAAGAGTGTGTTTTTATATGTGTATTTAGAGTAAAATGTGTATCAATATATATGATTAGCTTTTTAATGGTATCGATGGTGGTTTATATGCTTTTATTTTGTAATTGTAGTGTTCTTGTTTTTCTTATAAAATTTATTGTGTAATTTTAGAATGTACTAATCAGAATCCCAATATAATGTAAGTGTTATATTAAGCATTATTAAGCTAGGGGAAAGAGTCAAAGGCGTTACTCTAATCAGTGTACAGGAGAAGTATATTTAAAGAGAAAAGATGGATGGATAACTGGAAAAGAACAGACAAAGAATGATAAGTATTATGAATTGTATTGAGAAGATAAATAAAATAAAACTAAGAAAGATAAAAGAGGGAAGAAGCTATATAGAAAATTGAAAATGGTAATAAGATATGGAATGATATATAAAGTAAATATGATTTTTGAATTTGCGTCTGTGCGAAGAGTTTTAACCCGGGATCAAGCAGCTTTCAGAAAAGATGTTTTATGTTTTTTATGTTTTATGTCTTGTATGTTTGTGTATTGTTTTTTGAAAGGCAAAAAATTTTAATTAGTAAGAAATATAATCTGGATAATAGAATGAAAAGGAGAAATTGGGATAAGATATGAAGTTGAGCAGATAATGTAAATATACATATTACAATTTGGAAATATTTTGTATGTCTTACTGGTTTTTCTAGAAAGATCTTTTATGTTATTATGCCTTGATTGTCTGTGTGTTCTGTAAAGTTAATAAAATTTGTTTTTTTTAAAAAAGAAACGGCTTCATGGCAAGGGGAGTGTGCATGGGGCACTCTTGTCAGGAGCACTCCATGGGCAGCCTCACCTCGCCCTGAAGTGGCTGGTGACTCTGCCTTTGGGGAGCTTCCATTGGCCAATAGAAATGGCTTCGTGGTGAGGGGAATGAGAGTGGGTGTTCACCCCGAGGCCGCTTCTAACAGCCGATAGAAACAGCTGGTGACTCTGCCTTTGGGGAGCTTCCATTGGCCGATAGAAATGGCTTCGTGGTGAGGAGAGCGCTCTGTGGGTGGCCATACCTCGCCCTGAAGTGGCTGGTGACTCCCATCAGCCAATAGAAATGGCTTTGTGGCAAGGGGAGTGCACGTGGGCGCTTGCCCCGAGGCTGCTTCTACCGGCTGATAGAAGTGGCTGGTGACTCTGCCTTTGGGGAGCTTCTATCAGCCGATGTTCTATTGGTAGTAGACTGGGGTATTCTAGCCTAGGCTACCTGCAGGGCGCTCCTAAAGGCAAGTTTTCTCCCTCCCCTTCCCCCCCATTTCTCTTCACCTCGTGTAGTTTTAACGAAGTAAGAAATGGCAGGGAAATGCATGGATTAAATAGGCCTAAATTTGGGGGGCGGGGCTTAATTTCACCTCATATCTAGAAATCATGCTGGGCCTTCCTATTGGTGGAGGCCGTATTGTTGGAGAAACATGGTAGGTAGGGAAAGAAAATGGCAACCAATTTCAATATTTAATGTAATTTAATGTAATGAACAAAATCTTGGAACAAAATTCAAAGATAACAAAAAAAGCTTCTTTCAACATATAAATAACAAGAAAAAAAATCAAGGAAACAGTCAGTCCACTAAAGAGAGAAGATGGCAAGAAAGTAACATGCAGCAGAGAGAAAGCAGAACTGCTTAACTTATTCTTTGAATTGGTCTTCATGCAAAAAGAAACTAGCACAACCTATCAAAAACGTAACTGTAAAAGACAGACTAGAAATAAAAGTTAAAATAAGCAAAAAAAAAAATAGTAACAGAACACCTGTCTGATCTTGATAAATACAAATCACTGGGACCTGATGGATTACATCACAGAGTTCTAAAGAGGCTAGCAGAGGTCATCTCAGAACCATTGTACCACATCTTTCCAAAATCCTGGAGCACCTGGAAACTACCAGAGGACTGGAAAAGAACTGATGTGGTTCCCATCTTCAAAAAAAAGGGGGGGGGAGAGAAAACGGTGGAGCTGATGTCACGGTGATATGACAAAATCCTTAGGTGCTCCTAGGGAGGATGCCGAAATCCCAAGAGACAGTGGTCCTTTGGACCTAAATTGTTCCGGAGGAATGATGATCAAGGAGGGGACATTCTGCTGATCCCAGGGATACCGCAATATCCCTGGTTGATCCAGAGATAGCTTCTCTAGCCAACTCAAAAGGAAAGCGGTCATTGCAAACCATTACAAGGCTAGGTCAGACTCCAGCGAAAAGAAGAATAGAGAAAGTGTGGTTGAATTAGGTGAGAACTTTTAACTTACTAAATTATAAGGAAAGAGCCCCCTGGAAAGAAAAGGGTGAAGAGAAAGCCAGAATTAAAGGGTGGGTGGTATTTAACACCCCCCCCCAAGAAAGCGGTGAAGAAAGCTGTTTCTGGTGCAAATAGAAAGAGGAAGCCATTAATTATTGAATAAAGGACAAGAACTTTCTACAATTACTTTTAAAACTGGACTAGATTAATTGAGCTTATTGAACCAAGGTGACTAAGGAAAGAAATCGGATTATTCTATTTTTGAATTGTTACTTTTTCCTGATTTTTAAAACTTTTTTTTAACTTTTAAAAGACTGAGACAATTTTAACACTTGAAGTTAAAGGGAAAGCAGTGCAACAGTGCCACCTACTGGCGGAAAAATTGAAAATAAAGGCAAAAGAGAGGATGGAATATTGAATTTTTAGACTGACCTTGAGACCAGAGAAGACCAGAGAAGACTAAACAATATACAATTATCAACAGGGAGAGAGGGTTACATTGAGAACTTATACTGGAAACAGTGTAATCCTTGGACACTAAAAGAAACAAAGAACATACAAAGAAATAGAAACCAGAACTCCTTTCACTGAACTGCCTATTATTTTTTCTACTTTTTTTTCCTGTCTAAGATGTTTGGATAGAGTGGCAAATTGCACCGTGGAAGATAGTAAGGAGAAATAGCAAGCCTGTACATTGAGAGATGGTGACATAAAGGATTTACAGCTGGATTTTAATTATTCCTCCCTAGTGGATACTGCTAAAGATTTTTTTTATTCCTTATTTTTTTTCTTAATTTTTCCTTCTTTTTTATTTTTCCTTTTTCCTTCTATAATGGCTTTTTTCCTTAATTTGGATCACATTACTTTTTCTCCCTTTTTTATTATTATTGGTAAACTTAATTTTTGGACTTAATTTTTTCTTCTTTTTATGTCTGCTTTGCCCTTTTTCCTTGGGCTCCCTCATTTTTACTGAGCTCTTTTGGTGATATTCTTTTGTTTTTTTACCTCCTTGTTAGATTGTACAGTATTCCTTTATAGTGGAGTAAAGTACTGAAGAAACTGAGGAAAATCCCCTTTGGGGAAAGAACTTGTGGATTACAGATCGATAAGAGATAATTAGTTAAATATTCCAAGATGAAAAAAACAGTGACATATGCACCATCCTCAGCCTCATCTTCTGTGGCATCCAGCCCTAGAGGTACCCTTGACTTGATTGTTCAACAAGAAAAGGTGGTGATAATGCAAACAGAAATTAAAGTAATACTTCAAACAATGCAAAATCAAATGGCAAAGATGGATGACAAAATAGGGAAGGTGGATGAAAAAGTAGGGAAGATGGAAGGAAAAGTAGATAAGGTAGAAAGGAAAATAGAAAATATTCAACAAATGATGATGAAGAATGAAGAACTAATGGGGAAAATGGAAGAGAAAAGATATATAATAGAACAAAGAGTAGGATAAATTGACTTTAGATTATCAAGATCTGACCAAACTAAAGAAAAGCAAATCATAATGTTAGAGATGGACAAGGCTGATTATTATCTAAGATTCCAAAACATTGTAGAAGAAAAAGATGAAAATCTGGCAGATATAATGGCAGATTTACTTGCAGCAGCCAGAGAAGAGACAAAAGAGAAAATGATATGTGATATGGATGAAATCTTCAGAGTTCAGACCAGATATGGAATGAGAAATAAGTTACCAAGAGAAGTATATATTAGATTCACAAAGAAGGCCATAAGAACAGAGATGCTAAAAGTGGTGAAAGATGAACCATTGAAATATAAAGGAAAGGAGATAAAAGTGTTGAAACAAGTACCAAGAAGTGAAAGAGATTTGAGAAGAGAATATCAGTTTCTGACAAAATGTTTGATTAAAAGAGAAATTAACTTTAGATGGCTGATACCAGAGGGAATAATGGTGACATGGCGAGAGCAAAGACACAGACTAGATACAATTGAAAAAGCAGATCTATTTTATGATCAATATTTTAGAGAATATGAAGGAGAAAAGAGAAGAGAGATGGAAGAAATAAAACTGCAAGAAGAAGCTTCAGAGAGGGAGGAGAGACAACAAAGAGGAGAAGAAAAAGAACTGGAAGAGAGAACAATCAGGGAAAAAGAGAGACCAAGAGAGCAAAGAGAGATGAGAGTGACAAGGGTGACCAGAGCATATTATAAATAAGACTATGGAAGAAGAAATTAAGTTTATGACAATTAATATAAATGGGCTAAATTCGGCAATCAAAAGGAAAAGAATATTCAATAAATTAGAGAAACTAAAACTGGACATAATTTGTTTGCAAGAAGTGAACATTAAAAAGCAACATGAGAAAATATTAGATTACCATAAGATTGGAAGACTATATACTACATTGGTGCAACAAAGTAAAAGAGGAATAACATTATATATAAAAGATACTATAAAAATGGAATTAATTTATCAAGATAATGAAGGGAGAGTATAATAGTTGAAATATTGATGAACTATAAATGGACACTACTAGTGGCAATTTATGCCCCAAATGAGAGTCAAGAAGAATTTTATGATAAATTACATAAAAAAATAACAGGACTGGAATATCAACATGTTTGTGTTATTGGAGATTACAACATGATAGTAGATATAGAAAAGGACTATAAAACACAACAGAAAAAGAATAGAAAAAATACTATCTAAGGCATTAAAATGGCAGAAGAATTAGCAATTCAAGATGCATGGAGAGAAAGATATTCAGAAAAGAGAAAATATACTTTTTATTCAAATAGGCATTTATCTTGGTGTAAAATAGATATATGGGCAACAACAGAGATAATTTCTAATATACAAGAAATAAGCATCGAAACAAATATATGGGCAGATCATAATTTGATTAAGGTAATATGGAAAGGACAAAAGAAGAGGTCAAGATGGACAATGAACAATCTAATACTGAGAGGAAAAGAATATATTGAATATATGGAAAAGGAATTAAAAATTTTCTTTGAACAAAATAAAAAAGAAGAAACTTCATTACAAAATGTGTTGGATTCAGCCAAAACTTATATAAGAGGACTAGCAATAACATATACTGGAAAGAAAAATAGAAAGAAAAGACAGGCACAAAAAATATTAGAAGAAGACTATAAGAAATTGGAAGAAGAACTACAAAAGAATCCACCAAAAAAAGGTATTCAAAATAAAATGACTTTGGCAAAACATAAAATGGAAATAATAGACAAAGAAGAATTAACACAAAAAATAAAACATACTAAACATAACTTCTTTGAAAATGCAAATACTGTAAGCCAGGAAGATGGTTGGTGTATAAACTAAAAAAAGAGAAAGAAAAGAATATATCAATTAATGGATGATAAAGGGAACCTGTGTTATAGGAATGAAGAAGAAAAAGAAATAATACAAAAGTATTATAGAGAATTATATGAAGAAGAACAAGTAGAGAAGGGAGAGATAGAGGAATATCAAAAGAAGATGGAACTACCTAAAGTGTCAGAAGAAACTAAAATGATGTTGGAAGAGAAAATTACAATAATGGAATTAACGGAAGCAATTAAAAGTCAAAATAATGGAAAAGCACCAGGGCCAGATGGCCTGCCAGCAGAAATGTATAAAGGTTTACAGGACACTATAAGTGATATATTATTAGAAGTTGTTAAATTAGCTAAAATACCTAATTCATGGATGGAAGCATACATTACTCTTATACCAAAAGAGGATACTGACTTAAAACAAGTTAAGAATTACAAGCCAATATTGCTGTTAAATTCGGACTATAAAATATTTGCGTCAACAATGGCTTAAAGACTGAAAAGATACGTAAACCAATTTATACATCAGGATCAAAATGTTTTTTTACCTAAGAGACAAATAAGAGACAACATGAGAACAATCTTAAATACATTGGAATATTATGAAGCACACCCAGAGAAGCAAATGGCATTGATGGCATAGATGCACAGAAGGCTTTTGACAATGTGAACTGCAATTTATGCTGACACAAATGAAGGAAATGGAGTTTGGGGAAAGATGTATTAATATGATTAACATTATATATTATAAACAATATGCGAAGGTATTGGTTAATGGAGAGCTGACAGAGAAAATTCATATTGAGAAAGGAACAAGACAAGACTGTCCTTTATCACCACTGAGAAATTTGCCATAAAAAACAGACTTGACAACTAAGAAACCATAAAATGCTTTGTTTATTCAAGATATTTGCAAATAGGACCCCTTCCCGAAATGAGTAGGAGAAGGAGACACCACCCTTAAGATGATTACAATCATTTATAGGTTATCATAGTAAAAAGATTACATAATCCTTCCTGTTTTTCTCACATAGGAGTGTCAGGACTTTCATGGGTAGCTCTGGGTACTTTTCCATCTTTCAGCTCCTCCCAGACCATGATCTATGGAAACTCCCTTGTTCCCATCACCATATTTCCTGTTATATTCATCTAACACAATAAGTCATTAACAAGCTTCTATTAATGTCAGGGCGACCCAGCATTTCTTAAATTAATTTTCAAGCCAAAATACAAACCTCCACTCCAGCCAAGGATATAATATTTTTCACTTTGAGAATAACAAGTTACAGAACATGATATGCTGGTAAATACTCTTATATTAGTGTTCAGAAATCATTCCAGATCTAGAAGGTCATATCAAGAATGAAGATGGAGTCCCTTTTGTTCTATATTTTCTTAGGTGTAACTTTAATACATATGTTATTTCCACATATAACTATCACTGTTGTTCACATTAACTTTAGAAGTGTTAAACAGAGCTATTAAGAAAGATAAAGAGAGATAAAGGGATAGAAATAAGAAAGGAAGTGTACAAATTAAGGCATTTGCAGATGACTTGGTTTTTATACTAGAAGAACCTCTAGGAACAGGACCTAAGTTGATAAATAGAATAGAGGAATATGGGAGAATGGCTGGACTAAAAATAAACAAAGGGAACTAAGATATTGGTGAAAAATATGACAGAAACAAAAAAAGGAACTGACAAAGGGTACAGATATTCAGATTGCAAAAAAAGTTAAATATTTAGGAATACAGTTGACAGTGAGATATGGAACAATTAAAGAAGATAATTATTATAAATTGAAACAACAGATAAAGACAGGGTTAGAAAAATGGGGCAATATGCAGCTTGGGGCAATAACAGGAAGAATTGTGGCAATTAAAATGAACATATTGCCTAAAATGTTATATCTCTTTCAAACAATTCTGATAAAGTTAGAGAAATATTTTGAATATTTTGAAGATATTAATAAAATGATGTTGAAATATATATGGCAAGAGAAGAAAGCATGGATTAACGTTAAAATATTACAGGATGCTAGAACCAGAAGAGGATTTGGATTACCTAATTGAGAGATATACTATCAGGCCATGGCTTTAACATGGGTGAAAGAATGGATATTGTTGAGGAATAAAAGGTTATTAACATTGGAAGAACATGATTTATAAATGGGCTGGCATGCTTTTTTGTGGTATAGGAGAGGTAAAACACATGGGTACTTTCAAAGGCATATGGTCAGGGATGCATTGTTACATATATGGGACAAAACTAGGGAACAGCATTACATGAAGATACCAGTCTGGTTATCAACTATTGGAAGCACTTGTATATTCAAATGTTTGTAAAATGGGAAATGTTACTAGATATAAAGACATTTTAAATGAAAAGGGTGAGCTAAAAACAAAACAACAATTGAATGAACAAGGATTAGAGATATATTGGTATTCGTATACACAAACAGGGGTGGGATTCTACCTGGTTGGATTGGTTCTATAGAACCGGTTGTTACAATTCTGCGCAGTTTGGAGAATTGGCAAATTGCGCCACTGGCTGGCCCCTCCCCTTACCTGGCATGCGCACCATCCAACTTACCTGCATTGTGCCTTCACCTAATTTTTTGTAAGTTACTATTTTTTCTTTTTTCCCACCAACTATCAGCTGTTCCGACTATCAGCTGTTCTGACTATCAGCTGCCCGGAAATTTAGACTAGCTAGAAAGCAGGAAATCATTGAATTTCTTGCTTTCTAGCTAATCTAAAAGCAGAGCTGAACCTTTCTTAGGACTGAAGCTTCTATTTTCCAGTACAGACTCAGGTAGCAGATTGCAGAATGGTAGATCTCTAAGTGAATCTGTGTGTCCCCTACTTTAAAAAGCGGTTGAAGGGATCTATGTTTATCTGCCTGTTTTTTATAATTTTTTGCAGCTTCAGTCAAAGCTTTTTTTGTATCTTCCCATCCTTTCTTTAATGAGTTCATCCATTCTGTTAGGGACATGGATGAGGGAGGTTGAGTAGGTAACTCTGACATCAAGACAAAATCCATTCCAGTGTGGATTTGGAATTGAGTTAATCCCGTGCTGCTATGTACTGCATTATTGTAAGCAATCTCTGCAAAAGGTAATAACTCAGCCCAATTTTCTTGTTGATAATTTACATAGCATCTAATGTATTGTTCAATCATGGCATTAGCCCTCTCCACTGCTCCGTTACAAGCAGGATGGAAAATTGAGGATAACCCTTGATAGGAACCAATGGATTTCAGAAATTCCCTCCAAAATTTTGTGGTAAATTGTACCCCTCTATCTGATATTATTCTACGAGGTACTCCATGTAGTCTATAGAAATGTTTCATGAACAGCTTTACAGGTTTTTTCGCAGATGGAAGTCTTTTGCAGGCTATAAAATGGGCCCATTTAGAGAATAAGTCAATTATAGTCCAAATGATCGTATTCACTTTACTCTTAGGTAATTCAACAATAAAGTCCATTGCGATCTCTTCCCAAGGTTGGGTTGGTTCAGCAACTTGTTGCAGGAGGCCAGGGGTTTTTCTAGTTCTGTGTTTCATTGTGGCACAATTTGAGCAACTTTTTACATAGTCCTCGACATCAAGCTTCATTTTTGGCCACCAGAACTGTCTTCTCAGTAAATGTAGGGTTTTTAGGAATCTGAAGTGGCCTCCCAGCTGGGAGTCGTGGCTATGCTTTAGTACCAGTAGTGTTAGGGTTGTGGGTACATAAAGCTTAGTCCCTTTCCAAGCTAGTCCATCATTCATTGTCAACTCGGTCTGATGGTCCAGGAACCAAGGGTCAGTCAATAGGGCCATTTTCAATTCTGTAGTCAGTTTATCTTCCAGGTGTTTGGGGTGGCATTTGGCTTGGGCTTGAGTTGTCACTTGGCCTGCCGATTGAGCTTCTGAAATTAAGGCTTGTACTATTTCCTCTTGGTGGCTGTCAAATTGAGGTTTTCTGGACAGTGTCCGCCAATACGTTTTTCCCTCCGGGGATATATTTAATGTTAAAGTTGAATCGCTTGAAATATTGGGCCCAACAGACTTGTTTGGGCAATAATCTCCTAGACATCTTTAGAGCCTTGAGGTTCTTATGATCAGTCCATACCTCAAAGGCCTCTGGCGCTGTTAAGTTTGAGCAATGAGAGGCTGAACCAGAGCATGAGTGCAACA